>JAJKFJ010021941.1:0-26257 GCA_027382625.1 Tetmemena sp. SeJ-2015 | reverse complement strand
TTATCTTTAAAAGAAGAGTTAAATTAAGTAGAGTAAAGAATGAAAAATAAAATTAGAATAAAGAAGGAAGTAATTCACAATAAGAGTATCATTAAATATGAAAAAAAGAGAACTTACTCAAAATGATTTTTTGATTTAATTTTAAAAACTGAATGTTGAAGTTCTCACTTTTGTCTCACCATCCATTTTCTAATGGTAAGATTCCTAAAATTGAATTAAATACATAAGCAAGTGCTTTACTTTATTTAGTTAGTTATAAGTTATTCTAAAAATGTTTCTTCTTTAAATGAATCCTTTTTCAGAAAAATGATTTGAGCCTTGAATTGGAAAATGCAACGACAGCCCAGTAAGTTTCTTCAATAAATCTATTTTTATTAATCATTTTTATAGTGGAACAGATGAGCAAATTGAGCTTTGATTGATTAAATTTGCAATGAAACGCAGGGAGCTAGAATTTCTTATCCGATTGTGCAGATATTATTGGTTCAGAAATCAAAATTGGCAGTTGAATTTAGAGCAAAGATGTAGCTAATTCCCTCAAAAATATTATGAGCTTCGTGCTTCCTTAATTTCTAAAACTTTAATACTTGGGACTCTTGAATTATTAGGAATTGAATTCTTAAGTGGCTGCACTCCATAGATCTTTCCTGTCTGAGGGAATGCGTGGAGGACTTGCCTGGTTAAACAGGTGGTCAGCGGCTGCGCCTTCATGTTCTTTCCTGCCTGAGGGAATGCTTAAGGTCTGAATTTAATTTCTTTTTTTATTATTTGGAATTGAATTCTTAAGTGGCTGCACTCCATAGATCTTTCCTGTCTGAGGGAATGCGTGGAGGACTTGCCTGGTTAAACAGGTGGTCAGCGGCTGCGCCTTCATGTTCTTTCCTGCCTGAGGGAATGCTTAAGGTCTGATTTCAATTTTATAAGATATTATTCTCTATTATTTGAATTATTCTTTCATTTCTTTATTCAATAAAACCAAAGGAATGCGTGAAGGCAGCGGCTGCACCTTCATGTTCTTTCCTGCCTGAGGGAATGCTTAAGGGTGAATTCAATTTTATTTAGGCTCTGGATTTTATTCTTAAAGAGCTGCATTATTTTATTAAATTTACTTATTGAAAAATTCAATTTCTCATTTTTTCTCATTCTTCATTTTTTAATTTTACATCAAAACCTTCTTTCCTCATTTTTAAAAACATTTGAAGAGTTTCATTTTCTTCTTTTTCATATTTTCAGTTTACATTTTTTAGTTCTTCTTTTAAAATAATTGAAGAGTTTACCTTTGCTCATTTTCATTTTTCCATGTAGCAAGAGCTAGTTTAGCTCATTTTTCATTTATCGATTTTTAAGATTTGTAAATCTGAGTAATTAAAACTTTCTTTCCTCTATGAAATCACTCAAATTTGCCTGTATTTTTCTCATTTTTATCCTTCGATATTTTCAATCTTAGGAAATATAACTTTCTTCCCTCTATGAAATCACTCAAATTTGCTGTATTTTTCTAATTTTTATCATTCAATATTTTCAATCTTAGGAAATATAACTTTCGTTCCTCTATGAAATTACTCAAATTTGCCTGTCTTTTTCTTATTTTGATCCCAATATCTTCAGTGAGTTTTTACTTTCTAAGCTTTGGCTTAAATTGAAGTATGTAAATTCCTATGATAATGCCTAGATTTTTATCTGAAAAACGAACTCATTTTAGCTTCTAGAAATTGCTGATAAGATAAACTTTCTACTAATTCTTCGCCTGCCAGACTATCTCCTGATACACAGAAGCCTAAAAGGCAACTGCACCATCAAGCCTTCGAGAGTACAGTCACTGTTGTATCAGCTCTCCAAGAGAAAAGATCAAGCCAGTGAGTGTGTACTCTATGGAGAAGAATGTTTGAAAGTTTATAAAGTTTGAATGCTTATTTTGAAATCAAAGAGTTCGAAGTTTGAAGAAATGAAGTAAAGCATTTTCATTTTATCTTGTAAATCCAAGGAAATTATGCTTGAGAACCCTTAGTGAATTTTCCAAATCTCACTTTTATAAAATTTGTGATTTAAGTTTTAGGTGATTTAGTGTTTAAAGTTGATGTCTTTGAGAGTAAAATGTGATGTTTGAGAATTGCAAGGCGGCCATTTTAAATTTTAACTGCTCTATTAATTGATTATTAATCTATGAATTCGCTGGCTTATATAGCCCTAAGGCTCTAACTTTGAAATCCTGAGCAAAGATTATTAGGCCAAGAACTCACTCTTTACTTGTAGGATTTCCTTCAAATTGCGAAGATAGATTGCTAAGTTTACAAAGTACAAAGATTAGAATTTATGCGAAGAGGAAAAATTATTATCTGCATTAGATAGTATATGCAAGGTTTTAGAGAGAATAGTATACTGTTCAAAATGGCTGTTCCTCAATTAGAGAGTTTACAACTAGCTTGAAACATGCGAATTTTGAGAATTAATGCTCTTAAATCCGAGAGTGGAGAGCTCAAATTTTCATGAAAACCTAAAACCAAAATTCTAAAGAACCTGTCCATATGCTCTTTAAGCTTATTTATTGATTCTATGCAATGCTAAAATTCATAAGATCTATTCTACATGATCTAGAAGATTAGCTCTCTGAAACCTCCATTTTTCATATAATAATCCTATCTTTCTAAAACTAAAGTTACTAAATTTCTAGTTGCTATAAAATTTTTTGCTAGACTAGAGACCATTTGCCTTCAAATCTTGAGAAGTGGAACCACAAATTCTCATTTCCAAACTTTTGAAATTCAATGGATTTGAGATTATAGGTTGCTCTTTCTCTGAGGAACTCCCTCTGAACTTGAAACTCTGGCTTATAAGGGGATAGAATCTGCTATAGCATACTGAATATTTTCTCTGCAAATAGCTGCAGGAGAATACTTTGAGATCTCTATTGACTATCGAGTCGTCAAATTCAGCTTGCTTGATTCGATAGAAATCTATAGGAATGCATGAGTTCTGAATATTATCTCACCTTGCTTCTATTCTATTCCATCTATCCTTCTTCTTTATGGGGGGTTTGGGTTTTGGGTTTCATCAATGATCGCCAAGTTCCAAGATAGCTTGGAACTTTTCAATCCTTCATGAACCCCATAACCCAAACCCAATCCTCCCTCTTTTTCTTCTTTCTTCCTTTTCCCTTTAGCTTCTCTTCTTTCCTTCCTCAATATCTCTGATACCTTCTCTTGCTACAGAACCTAGTACGGTAGCGAGGAGAGAGAGAGAGAGAGCGAAAAGAGGTTGAAGCCCTTTGCTGGACGCTATTCTCCATTTATACTTAATAGCTTTCAGTATATTAAATAATTATAAACTCATGCTGAAGCTATACTTTTCAATGACTCTAATAGAAAAGTCACCTATCTGACTGAGAAGTATGAATGATTTTCCTTGAGATCTGATGGCTAAGAATTGGTTTCAGAGCTGTTTGAGCCCTAAAATCAGAGCTCCAAGGTGATTGAACTATATCTTAAGTTGCATCTTTGAGATTTCATAACATCGGTTGAGAGTGATTAGGAGTGTTTAATGGAGTCCTTTAATAAATTAGTGACACTGATTTAATTCTTCAGAGGCTGTAGCTAAACTTGCAAACCTCTTAGTATTCTGAAAATATCTCTTTAGTTTATTTGGGTATGCTCAAGCTGAGAATTGAAATAGTTAGCTTGCAAACTTCTGAACTGATGCGTTCCCATGATTTTATTCTCATTGTTCAAATAGTGGAGAGAGCTTACAAAGAAGTTAAGTAGATAGTTTGCCTTATTCGAAAGATGAAGTTTAAGATAATTACTCCAAGTTGTAAATAAGAACAGTGCAGCTTTTATAAATCCTAAATCCTCGTTCCCTTAAACTTCAAATCTTCAAAAGTCAATTCATGATCTTTATTCAAAACTATCCTAGCAATGATAAATCGAAGGGATGAAGTCTTGAATGAGTAGTGATACCAAGACTCGAAACCTATTCATCCATATTTTCATTAATGGAAGAGTGGACATTTTTAGCAACTCAGAGTCACAGTAAGTCATTGGGACAAATTTAGCAAGAGAAGAAAGGACATATTGAGCAAAGGAAGAATGGACAATTTTAGCAACTCAGAGCCACAGTAAGTCATTGGACAAATTGAGCAAGAGAAGAAAGGACAAATTGAGCAAAGGAAGAATGGACAATTTGAGCAACTCAGAGTCACAGTAAGTCATTGGACAAATTTAGCAAGAGAAGAAAGGACAAATTGAGCAAAGGAAGAATGGACAATTTTAGCAACTCAGAAGCTTATTCTAGAAACTTCCTAGGCTCATAGCTGGGACTGGACAAATTTAGCAAAGGGTGGACAAATTGAGCAAGCAAGAGTGGACAAATTGAGCAACTCAGAAGCTTATTCTAGAAATTTCCAAGGCTCATAGTAGAAAAGTGGACAAATTTAGCAAAGGTGGACAAATTCAGCAATGGCTTGGACAAATTGAGCAAATCTCCTTTCCTGCCATTTATACTAATCTTCTCCCCTATTTAAAGTATTTTCATTATCATGGATTAAAGCAATAGATAGAGCTCAACATTCTGCACAATCGTGATCGAGAGATTGTCATGAAATACTTGAGATCTCGGAGAAATTTGAAAAATAGTAATTTCTTAAGTAGCCATAGCTTAGGGAAAAAGGAATTCAAGATGGCGGAAATCAACCCAAGTTTTTCCTAACTTGCTCAAAATGTCCAACCCGAAAATTTACAAGTTACCATTTGTAATCCCTGCTATCCAGAGATTGTCTATTCCTCTTTATTTTTCATTTCTAATCACGAATATATAGTTAGATTTGTCATAGGAGCAGTGGTTAAAGAGATAATTCAGGTTGAAGTTTTGGGTTTGTGGTTCATCCTGAATAATTTAGGGGTCTTATACTGAAAGTTTTAAAAAGTTCCTATAGAAGACCTATGTTTTTTCCAGGATGAACCACAAACCCAAAACTTGACCCTCAATTATCTCTTCAACCACTACTCCTATGACAAATCTAACTATATATTCGTGCTTAGAAATGAAAAATTAAGAGGATTAGACAATCTCTGGATAGCAGAGATCATGAATGGTACTTCTTTAATTTTTAGGGTGGACATTTTTAGCAAGGTCTGAAAATTTATGTCTTAGCCGCCATTTTTTTTTCCTTTTTCGATCAACTCTTCCAAAAATTCAGAAATCACTATTTTTTGAATAACTAGTTTCTTTGATCACCCTGTGCACTTATGAGAGTAGCTATAGCTTGAGAATCATAGAAGCTTTATTTATATTCATACCAGATGTTTGAGAAGGCAAAGATAACTGCAATAGGATTGTTTTAGTCTTCAGAGAGAAGAAGTTGAAATGGCATCTGGTTTTCAGCCATTGCTAAATTTGTCCAGCCTCTGCTAAATTTGTCCACTCTGATCAGATGGCTTGCTAAAAATGTCCAATCTGAATATCCTTCCATAATAAATGCTTTGCTGCTCCCTCAATACTCATTCACTTAGCCTTTTAAACTTTAGGATAACTCATTTGGAGGGTCTTGTTCATGATATTGTGATTGAAATTTAAGATTTCTCATGGATTTAAGAGTTAGGGATTAATAGAACTAAGTTAGAAAGACTTAACAAAATTTGCATTGATATGGGAAAAATAACTCCTCAACTTTAATCCTCTTATCTTTTCAAAACTTCACTCGACCTTATTTCTAATGCTGAAACAGGTATTTCTAAGTTGAATTAGATCTATCCTTCATGAAGGAAGTTCCTTAAGCTCAGAAATAATTCTTTAGGCGAGAGCCATACTGCCTTATATAAGGACTTAGCTTGAGGAAAGTTATAATTTTAAACTTAGCATATTAAATATCCAAGACAAAACTTTGGCAAAATATGAATAGCAAACCTTCTATTGACGAGGAGTAAAAGATTGATTCTTTCAACATCTCTTCAAGAAAGAAGAAGTCTTAAGCAATGAACTCGAGCAAATCTAAAGGTCCTTTCAAACAAACTCCAAGTTCATAGTCATCTATTGGAAATAAGAGTAATGATTCTAGTTTCAAGTCAAAAAAATGGAAAACTAAATATGTCTTAAAAATGCTTCAAAAGCAAAGAAGATCTTAAAGACTTATGTGCTTTTAATCATCTCAATTTTAAGCTCCTTTTCCACCCTCAACTAAAAAGAACATTCATGCAAGCACTAATAGCTTTGCATCATTAAACACAACAGCGAGATCAGTTATACTTCTTCCTACGAACTAGACTCAAGCTGATAAAGTTTCTGAGGCAATTTCCATAACTGTGGATAAAGTAGAACTCAAATAATCTTCAAACAAAAACTAAGAATTTATTATAGACACATCTATTCAACCTTAAGTTGTGAACATTAATATCAAAATTGATGTTACAAATGAGAGTTCCCCTCCAGATGTCCAAATTAAAGATGATGAGGAAGAAGAGAACTTAGATGCTCATGTTTGCGATGAAGTGTGCGACATCCTCTTCTAGGAGAATAGTGATATAGAGTTTTAATACAATCATCGTTGCAAAGTCTCAGTTAAAGCTTTGAATTTCAGCCATATCATAACATTAAAGCCACTGGAAGATTATGAGCCTCCAGAATTAAAGGTAAACTCTTTTAGATTTATATCCTTATAGTTTATAAAATGCATGTCTATTCGCGATATCCTTTGGAAATATAACGAAGAGGAGATTGATGTTACTGATGAGCTATTGAATATCAAGCTGAAGAGATTCCAGTTAGAGTATCTAAAGCATCTTACTTACGGATATTTGAGGATTATACTAATGAACAGATACTAAAAGAAGCTCTATTAGGGTAAGAAAGAATGCCTTAATCTTCCTACAGAAGTTCAAGCAGATCCATAAATAAAGGATCTTTACAAATAGATTCATTAAAAGTTGCTTGACCAATACTACATTAAAGCTATAAAAGGAAGACTAAAGAGAGTTCTTTGCAACTTCTTGGATAATTCAAATGCAAATCAATGTGATTACTTTGAGAGACTTCATCTCCCATAAACAGCGTCTGTGAAAGTATCTCTTTTTGCATTTTTGGGGATCAAGGAATTCACAGACAACCTTGAACTAGACGGTATATTCTATTGGAAGCCAGGTCAATCTCTTTTCAATGAGAGAAAAGTGTCTTACACCAAGGTTAGAGCTGAAGCAATACTCTTCACAAAACAGGCAGAGGAAGTAGCTTTTCATATAGGAAGATTTGGCTTTATGCTCGCGTTTTATATACTCGAACATAGATAAAGTCCTCGAAAAGAAGCTCTCATTTTGACATTAGAAAGGTTTTTAGAAAGCATTGAGGATCACTGGAGGGGAAGGTACAAGAGTGAATATTACTCTAAAAATGCACTAAGACTTTGCGAGATATGCATTCTCTTCCTGAAAAAAAACTCAGTAGTCATCAAGGATAAATAGAAAACTATCTCTTGTGTTCATTCCTCCAATAAGGAAGAAGGCATCAAGTTCTTTGATAAAAAGCCTTACTACATCGTGAACCCTGAAATTAGAAGAAGGATTGAAAAACTGCTTGGGCCTATCAAATATCATTTTAGGGGCCTCTGCAAAGAGCCAGTTTATCTCCTTCAAATCAATGGAGAAGACCTCTTCGAAATATCATCATGCTACTGCAAAGATCACAAGCAAGCAATGCCTTTTGAATGAGGCTTATGGGAATTGAAACATTCCTATGATTCTAAACCAGTGAGATTTCAACCAAGTCCTTTCTAGCTGTGGGAATAATACTGTGAAGAAAGTTCGGAGGAGGCAAAGACTTCTAAGCTTGCAGCATGTATAAAAACTACGGTCTAGATAAATTTTGTTTGACATCTTCTAATTCAAACTAATCCTTATCATAAAACTTAAAACAATCCCTTGCATTTATTTGTTCCTTATTCCTCTCTCGCAATTTTAGCTTAATGAGTTTGCTTGATTATTAATCTACTTATTGAGTGATATATTTGTCCAGTTTGCAAAAATGTCCTGTTGCTCAGAATGTCCAATGCTAAAAATGTCCAGTTGCTCAGAATGTCCACTTGCTAAAAATGTTAGGCAATAGGTTTTATCTTACAAGAGAAAATGGACATTTTTAGCAAGTGGACATTCTGAGCAACTGGACATTTTTAGCATTGGACATTCTGAGCAACAGGACATTTTTGCAAACTGGACAAATATATCACTCAATAAGTAGATTAATAATCAAGCAAACTCATTAAGCTAAAATTGCGAGAGAGGAATAAGGAACAAATAAATGCAAGGGATTGTTTTAAGTTTTATGATAAGGATTAGTTTGAATTAGAAGATGTCAAACAAAATTTATCTAGACCGTAGTTTTTATACATGCTGCAAGCTTAGAAGTCTTTGCCTCCTCCGAACTTTCTTCACAGTATTATTCCCACAGCTAGAAAGGACTTGGTTGAAATCTCACTGGTTTAGAATCATAGGAATGTTTCAATTCCCATAAGCCTCATTCAAAAGGCATTGCTTGCTTGTGATCTTTGCAGTAGCATGATGATATTTCGAAGAGGTCTTCTCCATTGATTTGAAGGAGATAAACTGGCTCTTTGCAGAGGCCCCTAAAATGATATTTGATAGGCCCAAGCAGTTTTTCAATCCTTCTTCTAATTTCAGGGTTCACGATGTAGTAAGGCTTTTTATCAAAGAACTTGATGCCTTCTTCCTTATTGGAGGAATGAACACAAGAGATAGTTTTCTATTTATCCTTGATGACTACTGAGTTTTTTTTCAGGAAGAGAATGCATATCTCGCAAAGTCTTAGTGCATTTTTAGAGTAATATTCACTCTTGTACCTTCCCCTCCAGTGATCCTCAATGCTTTCTAAAAACCTTTCTAATGTCAAAATGAGAGCTTCTTTTCGAGGACTTTATCTATGTTCGAGTATATAAAACGCGAGCATAAAGCCAAATCTTCCTATATGAAAAGCTACTTCCTCTGCCTGTTTTGTGAAGAGTATTGCTTCAGCTCTAACCTTGGTGTAAGACACTTTTCTCTCATTGAAAAGAGATTGACCTGGCTTCCAATAGAATATACCGTCTAGTTCAAGGTTGTCTGTGAATTCCTTGATCCCCAAAAATGCAAAAAGAGATACTTTCACAGACGCTGTTTATGGGAGATGAAGTCTCTCAAAGTAATCACATTGATTTGCATTTGAATTATCCAAGAAGTTGCAAAGAACTCTCTTTAGTCTTCCTTTTATAGCTTTAATGTAGTATTGGTCAAGCAACTTTTAATGAATCTATTTGTAAAGATCCTTTATTTATGGATCTGCTTGAACTTCTGTAGGAAGATTAAGGCATTCTTTCTTACCCTAATAGAGCTTCTTTTAGTATCTGTTCATTAGTATAATCCTCAAATATCCGTAAGTAAGATGCTTTAGATACTCTAACTGGAATCTCTTCAGCTTGATATTCAATAGCTCATCAGTAACATCAATCTCCTCTTCGTTATATTTCCAAAGGATATCGCGAATAGACATGCATTTTATAAACTATAAGGATATAAATCTAAAAGAGTTTACCTTTAATTCTGGAGGCTCATAATCTTCCAGTGGCTTTAATGTTATGATATGGCTGAAATTCAAAGCTTTAACTGAGACTTTGCAACGATGATTGTATTAAAACTCTATATCACTATTCTCCTAGAAGAGGATGTCGCACACTTCATCGCAAACATGAGCATCTAAGTTCTCTTCTTCCTCATCATCTTTAATTTGGACATCTGGAGGGGAACTCTCATTTGTAACATCAATTTTGATATTAATGTTCACAACTTAAGGTTGAATAGATGTGTCTATAATAAATTCTTAGTTTTTGTTTGAAGATTATTTGAGTTCTACTTTATCCACAGTTATGGAAATTGCCTCAGAAACTTTATCAGCTTGAGTCTAGTTCGTAGGAAGAAGTATAACTGATCTCGCTGTTGTGTTTAATGATGCAAAGCTATTAGTGCTTGCATGAATGTTCTTTTTAGTTGAGGGTGGAAAAGGAGCTTAAAATTGAGATGATTAAAAGCACATAAGTCTTTAAGATCTTCTTTGCTTTTGAAGCATTTTTAAGACATATTTAGTTTTCCATTTTTTTGACTTGAAACTAGAATCATTACTCTTATTTCCAATAGATGACTATGAACTTGGAGTTTGTTTGAAAGGACCTTTAGATTTGCTCGAGTTCATTGCTTAAGACTTCTTCTTTCTTGAAGAGATGTTGAAAGAATCAATCTTTTACTCCTCGTCAATAGAAGGTTTGCTATTCATATTTTGCCAAAGTTTTGTCTTGGATATTTAATATGCTAAGTTTAAAATTATAACTTTCCTCAAGCTAAGTCCTTATATAAGGCAGTATGGCTCTCGCCTAAAGAATTATTTCTGAGCTTAAGGAACTTCCTTCATGAAGGATAGATCTAATTCAACTTAGAAATACCTGTTTCAGCATTAGAAATAAGGTCGAGTGAAGTTTTGAAAAGATAAGAGGATTAAAGTTGAGGAGTTATTTTTCCCATATCAATGCAAATTTTGTTAAGTCTTTCTAACTTAGTTCTATTAATCCCTAACTCTTAAATCCATGAGAAATCTTAAATTTCAATCACAATATCATGAACAAGACCCTCCAAATGAGTTATCCTAAAGTTTAAAAGGCTAAGTGAATGAGTATTGAGGGAGCAGCAAAGCATTTATTATGGAAGGATATTCAGATTGGACATTTTTAGCAAGCCATCTGATCAGAGTGGACAAATTTAGCAGAGGCTGGACAAATTTAGCAATGGCTGAAAACCAGATGCCATTTCAACTTCTTCTCTCTGAAGACTAAAACAATCCTATTGCAGTTATCTTTGCCTTCTCAAACATCTGGTATGAATATAAATAAAGCTTCTATGATTCTCAAGCTATAGCTACTCTCATAAGTGCACAGGGTGATCAAAGAAACTAGTTATTCAAAAAATAGTGATTTTTGAATTTTTGGAAGAGTTGATCGAAAAAGGAAAATAAAATGGCGGATAAGACATAATTTTTCAGACCTTGCTAAAAATGTCCACCCTAAAAATTCAAGAAGTACCATTCATGATCTCTGCTATCCAGAGATTGTCTAATCCTCTTAATTTTTCATTTCTAAGCACGAATATATAGTTAGATTTGTCATAGGAGTAGTGGTTGAAGAGATAATTGAGGGTCAAGTTTTGGGTTTGTGGTTCATCCTGGAAAAAACATAGGTCTTCTATAGGAACTTTTTAAAACTTTCAGTATAAGACCCCTAAATTATTCAGGATGAACCACAAACCCAAAACTTCAACCTGAATTATCTCTTTAACCACTGCTCCTATGACAAATCTAACTATATATTCGTGATTAGAAATGAAAAATAAAGAGGAATAGACAATCTCTGGATAGCAGGGATTACAAATGGTAACTTGTAGATTTTCGGGTTGGACATTTTGAGCAAGTTAGGAAAAACTTGGGTTGATTTCCGCCATCTTGAATTCCTTTTTCCCTAAGCTATGGCTACTTAAGAAATTACTATTTTTCAAATTTCTCCGAGATCTCAAGTATCTCATGACAATCTCTCGATCACGATTGTGCAGAATGTTGAGCTCTATCTATTGCTTTAATCCATGATAATGAAAATACTTTAAATAGGGGAGAAGATTAGTATAAATGGCAGGAAAGGAGATTTGCTCAATTTGTCCAAGCCATTGCTGAATTTGTCCACCTTTGCTAAATTTGTCCACTTTTCTACTATGAGCCTTGGAAATTTCTAGAATAAGCTTCTGAGTTGCTCAATTTGTCCACTCTTGCTTGCTCAATTTGTCCACCCTTTGCTAAATTTGTCCAGTCCCAGCTATGAGCCTAGGAAGTTTCTAGAATAAGCTTCTGAGTTGCTAAAATTGTCCATTCTTCCTTTGCTCAATTTGTCCTTTCTTCTCTTGCTAAATTTGTCCAATGACTTACTGTGACTCTGAGTTGCTCAAATTGTCCATTCTTCCTTTGCTCAATTTGTCCTTTCTTCTCTTGCTCAATTTGTCCAATGACTGACTGTGGCTCTGAGTTGCTAAAAATGTCCATTCTTCCTTTGCTCAATATGTCCTTTCTTCCCTTGCTAAATTTGTCCAATGACTTACTGTGACTCTGAGTTGCTAAAAATGTCCACTCTTCCATTAATGAAAATATGGATGAATAGGTTGCGAGTCTTGGTATCACTACTCATTCAAGACTTCATCCCTTCGATTTATCATTGCTAGGATAGTTTTGAATAAGGATAATGAATTGACTTTTGAAGATTTGAAATTTAAGGGAACGAGGATTTAGGATTTATAAAAGGTGCACTGTTCTTATTTACAACTTGGAGTAATTATCTTAAACTTCATCTTTCGAATAAGGCAAACTATCTACTTAACTTATTTGTAAGCTCTCTCCATTATTTGAACAATGAGAATAAAATCATGGGAACGCATCAGTTCAGAAGTTTGCAAGCTAACTATTTCAATTCTCAGCTTGAGCATACCCAAATAAACTAAAGAGATATTTTCAGAATACTAAGAGGTTTGCAAGTTTAGCTACAGCCTCTGAAGAATTAAATCAGTGTCACTAATTTATTAAAGGACTCCATTAAACACTCCTAATCACTCTCAACCGATGTTATGAAATCTCAAAGATGCAACTTAAGATATAGTTCAATCACCTTGGAGCTCTGATTTTAGGGCTCAAACAGCTCTGAAACCAATTCTTAGCCATCAGATCTCAAGGAAAATCATTCATACTTCTCAGTCAGATAGGTGACTTTTCTATTAGAGTCATTGAAAAGTATAGCTTCAGCATGAGTTTATAATTATTTAATATACTGAAAGCTATTAAGTATAAATGGAGAATAGCGTCCAGCAAAGGGCTTCAACCTCTTTTCGCTCTCTCTCTCTCTCTCTCTCTCTCTTCTCGCTACCGTACTAGGTTCTGTAGCAAGAGAAGGTATCAGAGATATTGAGGAAGGAAAGAAGAGAAGCTAAAGGGAAAAGGAAGAAAGAAGAAAAAGAGGGAGGATTGGGTTTGGGTTATGGGGTTCATGAAGGATTGAAAAGTTCCAAGCTATCTTGGAACTTGGCGATCATTGATGAAACCCAAAACCCAAACCCCCCATAAAGAAGAAGGATAGATGGAATAGAATAGAAGCAAGGTGAGATAATATTCAGAACTCATGCATTCCTATAGATTTCTATCGAATCAAGCAAGCTGAATTTGACGACTCGATAGTCAATAGAGATCTCAAAGTATTCTTCGGCAGCTATTTGCAGAGAAAATATTCAGTATGCTATAGCAGATTCTATCCCCTTATAAGCCAGAGTTTCAAGTTCAGAGGGAGTTCCTCAGAGAAAGAGCAACCTATAATCTCAAATCCATTGAATTTAAAAAGTTTGGAAATGAGAATTTGTGGTTCCACTTCTCAAGATTTGAAGGCAAATGGTCTCAAGTCTGAAAAAAATTTTTATAGCAACTAGAAATTTAGTAATTTTAGTTTTAGAAAGATAGGATTATTATATGAAAAATGGAGGTTTCAGAGAGCTAATCTTCTAGATCATGTAGAATAGATCTTATGAATTTTAGCATTGCATAGAATCAATAAATAAGCTTAAAGAGCATATGGACAGGTTCTTTAGAATTTTGGTTTTGGTTTTCATGAAAATTTAAAGCTTCCATCTGGTTTAAAAGAGCATTAATTCTCAAAATTCGCATGTTTCAAGCTAGTTGTAAACTCCCCAATTTGGGGAGGAACACCTTTTGAACAGTATACTTTTTTCCCCTCTAAAACCTTCTATACAAATGCGATAATTTAATTTTTTTCCTCTTCGCATAAATTCTAATCTTTGTACTTTGTAAACTTAGCAATCTATCTTCGCAATTTGAAGGAAATCCTACAAGTAAAGAGTGAGTTTTGGCCTAATAATCTTTGCTCAGGATTTCAAAGTTAGAGCCTTAGGGCTATATAAGCCAGCGAATTCATAGATTAATAATCAATTAATAGAGCAGTTAAAATTTAAAATGGCCGCCTTGCAATTCTCAAACATCACATTTTACTCTAAAGACATCAACTTTAAACACTAAATCACCTAAAACTTAAATCACAAATTTTATAAAAGTGAGATTTGGAAAATTCACTAAGGGTTCTCAAGCATAATTTCCTTGGATTTACAAGATAAAATGAAAAGGCTTTACTTCATTTCTTCAAACTTCGAACTCTTTGATTTCAAAATAAGCATTCAAACTTTATAAACTTTCAAACATTCTTCTCCATAGAGTACACACTCACTGGCTTGATCTTTTCTCTTGGAGAGCTGATACAACAGTGACTGTACTCTCGAAGGCTTAAATGGTGCAGTTGCCCCCCCCCCCCCCCCCCCCCTTTTTTTTTTTTTTTTTTTTTTTTTTTTTTTTTTTTTTTTTTTTTTTTTTTTTTTTTGGTTTGGAAAAAACAGGAAATTTTGTTTTCAAAAGGGAAAAAAAGTTTTAAAAGTTTAAAACCTTAAAAAACTAAAGAAAATAGCTAAACTTTTTGTCTTCCAAAATTAAAAAGGGAAAATAAAACTTCTTTTAATTTTAAAAAAACTTTAAAAAATTAAATTAAATTTTGAAAAATTAGGAAAAAAATTTCAAAGAAAAATGAAAGGGAAAAAAGGGAAAATTAAAAAAAAAATAAAATTTAAAAAAAAGGGAAAATTTAAATTTTTTTAAAAATTTTTAAAAAATGAAAAATCTTTTAAAATAAAAACCGATAAAAAAAAATTGAAAATTTGGAAAAGAAATAAAAACCTTTTTCCGGAAGTCCTTGCATTTCCAAAAATTTATTGGACTTTAAAATTAATTCAAAAAAAAAAAAAGAAAGAAATTGAATTCACCCTTAAGCATTCCCTCAGGCAGGAAAGAACATGAAGGGCAGCCCGCCCTTTGGCTTCCCCGCATTCCCTCAGACAGGAAAGATCTATGGAGTGCGGGCCCCTTAAAACCCAAATTCCAAAAAAAATAAAAGAAAAAAATTAAAAAAACCCTTTAAACATTCCCTCAGGCAGGAAAAAACATGAAGGCGCAGCCGCTGACCACCTGTTTAACCAGGCAAGTTCCCCTTTCAGACAGGAAAGATCTATGGAGTGCAGCCACTTAAAAAATTCAATTTCCCAATAAAAGAGGCCCAATTTTTAAATTTTTAGGGAAAAAAAAGGAAACAGAAACTCATTTAAATTAATTTTTTAGGGGAAATTGAATTTTTCTCTAAAAAACTGTTTTTTTTTGAAAACCAGATTTTCTCACCCAAATTAAAAAATTTTAATCCCTGGTTTTTTTAAATTTTTCCTCCTCCAAATTTTTATTTTCCAATAAAAAGAAATTTAAAAATTGATTTTTGGGAAATTTTTTGGGGGCCTTTCTTTTTAATTGGTCAAAATTTTTTTTTGAAAAAAGGGGCCTTTTTAAAAGAAAAAAATAAATTATAACTAACTTAAATTTAAAGACTTGCTTAATTGGGATTTAATTCAATTTTAGGAATCTTACCATTAGAAAATGGATGGGGAGACAAAAGTGAGAACCTTTAACATTTAAATTTTTAAAATTAAAAAATATTTTGAGTAATTTTTACAAGTGCTAATTCTCAAGTTAGTTTATTATTTCTTTTCATATAGCAATTCTTTTCAAAAACAATTTCATTTCAGTTGAAAGCAGGTTGGCACTGAGCAGGCCAAAATACAGTGAGTAGTTGCAAAATTAATTTTGAAGCAGGTCAAAATATATGTGAGCAGGTGGCAAATTCTTTTGAGGCATTTAAAAACACATAAAAGTTTTGTGTAAACTACAGATAGAGAGATCACTGAATTTTTCAAGATTCGACGCTGCTTTGAGATCTGGAAATTTAAGAATCGCAAATATTGATGCCAAAGTTATTTCTTGCAAGAAAATTCAAAAAATATAGTAATTGGACCAAGGCAAATAGGACTTCAAGAGGGTTATCAATCTTAGAATTTCAACGTTTCAATAAACAGATCTAGTGTCCTTTCAAAACACATATGACATAGCAAATCACAGTAGCCAGTTGGGCCAAATTCAAATTCTAAAAATGTAAGGTTATGAGTTTTGACTCTTAATTTCCTTAACCTTTAAAACTTGCGCCTCTTTTTATTAGAAATTTAATTCTTTAGTGGCCGCACTCCATAGATCTTTCCTGTCTGAGGGAATGCGTGGAGGACTTGCCTGGTTAAACAGGTGGTCAGCGGCTGCGCCTTCATGTTCTTTCCTGCCTGAGGGAATGCTTAAGGTCTGAATTTAATTTCTCTATTTTATTTTTGGAATTGAATTCTTAAGTGGCTGCACTCCATAGATCTTTCCTGTCTGAGGGAATGCGTGGAGGACTTGCCTGGTTAAACAGGTGGTCAGCGGCTGCGCCTTCATGTTCTTTCCTGCCTGAGGGAATGCTTAAGGTCTGAATTTAATTTCTTTCTTTTATTTTTGGAATTGAATTCTTAAGTGGCTGCACTCCATAGATCTTTCCTGTCTGAGGGAATGCGTGGAGGACTTGCCTGGTTAAACAGGTGGTCAGCGGCTGCGCCTTCATGTTCTTTCCTGCCTGAGGGAATGCTTAAGGTTGAATTCAATTTTATTTAGGCTCTGGATTTTATTCTTAAAGAGCTGCATTATTTTATTAAATTTACTTATTGAAAAATTCAATTTCTCATTTTTTCTCATTCTTCATTTTTTAATTTTATATTAAAACCTTCTTTCCTCATTTTTAAAAACATTTGAAGAGTTTCATTTTCTTCTTTTTCATATTTTCAGTTTACATTTTTTAGTTCTTCTTTTAAAATTAATTGAAGAGTTTACCTTTGCTCATTTTCATTTTTCCATGTAGCAAGAGCTAGTTTAGCTCATTTTTCATTTATCGTTTTTAAGATTTGTATGTCTGAGTAATTATAACTTTCATTCCTCTATGAAATGACTCAAATTTACCTGTATTTTTCTCATTTCTGTCATTCAATATTTTCAATCTTAGGAAATATAACTTTCGTTCCTCTATGAAATTACTCAAATTTACCTGTATTTTTCTCATTTCTGTCATTCAATATTTTCAATCTTAGGAAATATAACTTTCGTTCCTCTATGAAATTACTCAAATTTGCCTGTCTTTTTCTAGTTTTGATCCCAATATCTTCAGTGAGTTTTTACTTTCTAAGCTTTGGCTTAAATTGAAGTATGTAAATTCCTATGATAATGCCTAGATTTTTATCTGAAAAACGAACTCATTTTAGCTTCTAGAAATTGCTGATAAGATAAACTTTCTACTAATTCTTCGCCTGCCAGACTATCTCCTGATACACAGAAGCCTAAAAGGCAACTGCACCATCAAGCCTTCGAGAGTACAGTCACTGTTGTATCAGCTCTCCAAGAGAAAAGATCAAGCCAGTGAGTGTGTACTCTATGGAGAAGAATGTTTGAAAGTTTATAAAGTTTGAATGCTTATTTTGAAATCAAAGAGTTCGAAGTTTGAAGAAATGAAGTAAAGCCTTCTCATTTTATCTTGTAAATCCAAGGAAATTATGCTTGAGAACCCTGAGTGAATTTTCCGAATCTCACTTTTATAAAATTTGTGATTTAAGTTTTAGGTGATTCAGTGTTTAAAGTTGATGTCTTTGAGAGTAAAATGTGATGTTTGAGAATTGCAAGGCGGCCATTTTAAATTTTAACTGCTCTATTAATTGATTATTAATCTATGAATTCGCTGGCTTATATAGCCCTAAGGCTCTAACTTTGAAATCCTGAGCAAAGATTATTAGGCCAAGAACTCACTCTTTACTTGTAGGATTTCCTTCAAATTGCGAAGATAGATTGCTAAGTTTATAAAGTTTAAAGATTAGAATTTATGCGAAGAGGAAAAATTATTATCTGCATTAGATAGTATATGCAAGGTTTTAGAGAGAATAGTATACTGTTCAAAATGGCTGTTCCTCAATTTGAGAGTTTACAACTAGCTTGAAACATGCGAATTTTGAGAATTAATGCTCTTAAATCCGAGAGTGGAGAGCTCAAATTTTCATGAAAACCTAAAACCAAAATTCTAAAGAACCTGTCCATATGCTCTTTAAGCTTATTTATTGATTCTATGCAATGCTAAAATTCATAAGATCTATTCTACATGATCTAGAAGATTAGCTCTCTGAAACCTCCATTTTTCATATAATAATCCTATCTTTCTAAAACTGAAGTTACTAAATTTCTAGTTGCTATAAAAATTTTTGCGAGACTTGAGACCATTTGCCTTCAAATCTTGAGAAGTGGAACCACAAATTCTCATTTCTAAACTTTTGAAATTCAATGGATTTGAGATTATAGGTTGCTCTTTCTCTGAGGAACTCCCTCTGAACTTGAAACTCTGGCTTATAAGGGGATAGAATCTGCTATAGCATACTGAATATTTTCTCTGCAAATAGCTGCCGAAGAATACTTTGAGATCTCTATTGACTATCGAGTCGTCAAATTCAGCTTGCTTGATTCGATAGAAATCTATAGGAATGCATGAGTTCTGAATATTATCTCACCTTGCTTCTATTCTATTCCATCTATCCTTCTTCTTTATGGGGGGTTTGGGTTTTGGGTTTCATCAATGATCGCCAAGTTCCAAGATAGCTTGGAACTTTTCAATCCTTCATGAACCCCATAACCCAAACCCAATCCTCCCTCTTTTTCTTCTTTCTTCCTTTTCCCTTTAGCTTCTCTTCTTTCCTTCCTCAATATCTCTGATACCTTCTCTTGCTACAGAACCTAGTACGGTAGCGAGGAGAGAGAGAGAGAGCGAAAAGAAGTTGAAGCCCTTTGCTGGACGCTATTCTCCATTTATACTTAATAGCTTTCAGTATATTAAATAATTATAAACTCATGCTGAAGCTATACTTTTCAATGACTCTAATAGAAAAGTCACCTATCTGACTTAGAAGTATGAATGATTTTCCTTGAGATCTGATGGCTAAGAATTGGTTTCAGAGCTGTTTGAGCCCTAAAATCAGAGCTCCAAGGTGATTGAACTATATCTTAAGTTGCATCTTTGAGATTTCATAACATCGGTTGAGAGTGATTAGGAGTGTTTAATGGAGTCCTTTAATAAATTAGTGACACTGATTTAATTCTTCAGAGGCTGTAGCTAAACTTGCAAACCTCTTAGTATTCTGAAAATATCTCTTTAGTTTATTTGGGTATGCTCAAGCTGAGAATTGAAATAGTTAGCTTGCAAACTTCTGAACTGATGCGTTCCCATGATTTTATTCTCATTGTTCAAATAGTGGAGAGAGCTTACAAAGAAGTTAAGTAGATAGTTTCCCTTATTCGAAAGATGAAGTTTAAGATAATTACTCCAAGTTGTAAATAAGAACAGTGCAGCTTTTATAAATCCTAAATCCTCGTTCCCTTAAACTTCAAATCTTCAAAAGTCAATTCATGATCTTTATTCAAAACTATCCTAGCAATGATAAATCGAAGGGATGAAGTCTTGAATGAGTAGTGATACCAAGACTCGAAACCTATTCATCCATATTTTCATTAATGGAAGAGTGGACTTAGAGTCACAGTAAGTCATTGGGACAAATTTAGCAAGAGAAGAAAGGACATATTGAGCAAAGGAAGAATGGACATTTTTAGCAACTCAGAGCCACAGTCAGTCATTGGACAAATTGAGCAAGAGAAGAAAGGACAAATTGAGCAAAGAAAGAATGGACAATTTTAGCAACTCAGAGTCACAGTAAGTCATTGGACAAATTTAGCAAGGGAAGAAAGGACAAATTGAGCAAAGGAAGAATGGACAATTTGAGCAACTCAGAAGCTTATTCTAGAAACTTCCTAGGCTCATAGCTGGGACTGGACAAATTTAGCAAAGAGTGGACAAATTCAGCAAGCAAGGGTGTTATTCTAGAAATTTCCAAGGCTCATAGTAGAAAAGTGGACAAATTTAGCAAAGGTGGACAAATTCAGCAATGGCTTGGACAAATTGAGCAAATCTCCTTTCCTGCCATTTATACTAATCTTCTCCCCTATTTAAAGTATTTTCATTATCATGGATTAAAGCAATAGATAGAGCTCAACATTCTGCACAATCGTGATCGAGAGATTGTCATGAGATACTTGAGATCTCGGAGAAATTTGAAAAATAGTAATTTCTTAAGTAGCCATAGCTTAGGGAAAAAGGAATTCAAGATGGCGGAAATCAACCCAAGTTTTTCATAACTTGCTCAAAATGTCCACCCTGAAAATTCACAAGGTACCATTTGTAATCCCTGCTATTCAGAGATAGTGTAATCCTCTTAGTTTCTCATCCCTGATCATGAATATATAGTTAGATTTCTTATAGGAGCAGTGGTTGAAGAGATAATCGAGTGTCAAGTTTCAGGTTTGTAGTCCATTCCGAAAAAATCATAGGTCTTATATGGGAATTTTTTAAAACCTCTATATAGGACCTATGTTTTTTTCGGAATGGACTACAAACCCAAAACTTCAACCTTGAATTTCTCCTCAACCACTGATCCTATGCGAAATCTAACTATATATTCATGCTTAGGGATGAGAAACTTAGAGGATTAGACTATCTCTGAATAGCAGGGATTACAAATGGTACCTTGTGAATTTTTGGGTTGGACATTTTGAGCAAGGTCTAAAAATCAATGCCTCTGTCGCCATTTTTTTTTCCTTTTTCGATCATCTCAACCTAAAATTCAAAAATCAAATTTTCACGTATAACTCATTTCTGTGACCACCCTCTGCACTTTAGAGGGTTTAAATCATATGAGAATCTTGCGACAATCATTTCTATTCAAACTATATGCTTCAAATATGTAAGATACCTTATAGAAGAAAGATTTTAGAAGATAGAAAGAAGAAGCTGAAAATACATCTGAGTTTCAGCCATTGCTAAATTTGTCCACTTTTGCTAAATTTGTCCACCCTGCTCAGATGGCTTGCTAAAAATGTCCACTTTGATAAAACCTTCTTTCATAAATGCATAGCTGCTCTCTCAATACTACTTCTTTTATCCCTTTAAACGTTAGGATAACTAATTTGAATGCTATATTTCATGAAATCCAGCTTGTAATCTTGGGTTCTAATGGATTTAAAAAATGGATTAGATAATAAGGGTTTTTTAAATTTTTCCCCAACCCTTTAAAATTTTTAAACTTTTCTTAATTTTAAACCCCTTTAACCAAATTTACAAAAATTCTAAAAATTTAAAGATATTTCAAAAATTCTAAAGTTAAAAATCTTGAAGGGGGAATCTTATATGGGCAAAAGGAGATTTAATTTTAAACTTAGAACCTTATCTTAAAAGTTTATTTTTAAAACCCTATTAAAGGGAAAAAAATCATTTTTCAAACCTTTAAAAAAACAATTTCCCCCCAAATTTTCTTTAAAAAACTTTTCATAATATCTTAAGAATATTCCTAAATTTAAAAAAAAAGGAAAAAATGAAAATTAAAGGAAAAAGTCCAAAGGTTTTTCTTTAATAATACAAATTTTTACCCTAAAGAGGGAAAAATTCACACAAAATTATTTAACAAAAAGATCAATTTACTCTGCGTAATGTTGGTTTAAAGTTTGATCCCAATTGAAAGGAAATAATCTTAAAATAAAAAAATTTATATTAAAACCATTCAATTAGTTTAACAATAATAATATTTGAATGGAATCTATTCCTAGAGGATAACTTAAAAAATTAATTAAACATGTTTGATAATTGGAACCCTTTTATAAAAATTATGAATTTTAACTGAATTTTTAACTATTTCAATCATATTGTTTAAAGAGTTTAAAGCCTTAAAAGAAGTTAAATTTATTTCCTTTGTTTATAAAAATGTTTTCTTAAATCCTAGGGATAAATTAAGGAATTTGAATTATGTTTTTTGGCTAAGTAAAACAAATGATCAAAGGGTTTAATTTGGGATGGATTCAAGGACCTATTAATCTTTGGAAGATACTTTTTAAAAAAAAGGTAGGGGAAAATTTTTTTGAAAAAAGGTTTTAAAAAAAAATTTTAAAAAAAGCCCCCCGGGCCCTTTTAAACCAAAAAAAAATTAAAAAATGGAAATTTAAACTTTAATAAGTCATTACAAATTGGGGGAAGAAGGAAAAATTTACAAAAAGAAACAATTTTAAATCAAACTTCACTTTAAAATATACAGTGACGGGAAAAATTTTTTAAAGGAAACACAAGAAGGGGAAAATTGAAACAGAATGAAATTTCAAGGTTTAAAAAAGAAATTTAAAATTAAATCTTGCAAATTAGAAATTTTTTCCCCTTTTTATAATTTTCCCCTTAAATTTTAAAAAAAAAATAGATAGATAAATTTCTCCAATTATAGAGATGTCTAATTAAAAGGAAAAATTTAAAAAGTAATTTCTAAAAGTAGGAAAAATTAATTAAAGGAAAAAAAGTTTTTCAAATTTAAACCCCTGAAAATTCAAAGAAACTTTTGGAATTAATCCTTTATTTTATCCCATCAATATATAGTTAATTTTTATAGGAGCAGGTTAAGAGAAACGATAATTTTCTTGTAATTAAAAAACTAGTTTAGGGGGAATTTTAATAAACCATAAGGACCTTTTTTTGGAATGACAAAACCCCCAAAACTTCAACCTTGAATTTCTCCTCAACCACTGATCCTATGCGAAATCTAACTATATATTCATGCTTAGGGATGAGAAACTTAGAGGATTAGACTATCTCTGAATAGCAGGGATTACAAATGGTACCTTGTGAATTTTTGGGTTGGACATTTTGAGCAAGGTCTAAAAATCAATGCCTCTGTCGCCATTTTTTTTTCCTTTTTCGATCATCTCAACCTAAAATTCAAAAATCAAATTTTCACGAATAACTCATTTCTGTGACCACCCTCTGCACTTTAGAGGGTTTAAATCATATGAGAATCTTGCGACAATCATTTCTATTCAAACTATATGCTTCAAATATGTAAGATACCTTATAGAAGAAAGATTTTAGAAGATAGAAAGAAGAAGTTGAAAATACATCTGAGTTTCAGCCATTGCTAAATTTGTCCACTTTTGCTAAATTTGTCCACCCTGCTCAGATGGCTTGCTAAAAATGTCCACTTTGATAAAACCTTCTTTCATAAATGCATAGCTGCTCTCTCAATACTACTTCTTTTATCCCTTTAAACGTTAGGATAACTAATTTGAATGCTATATTTCATGAAATCCAGCTTGTAATCTTGGGTTCTAATGGATTTAAGAAAATGGGATTGAAGGAAATAAGTAAGGGAGACTTTTATAATTTTTCACATCTATGCCTTAAAATTTTCACTACTACTTTTTGCCTCTAAGCTTTTTAAACTTCATTCACACTACAATTAAACCATATAGCATAGAATTCTAAGTAGGAATAAAGCTATCCTTCAACAGGAAAGTTTCTAAAGCTCATAATAAAATCTTGAGGCAGGAGGTATAGTACTTATATAAGGGCTGAGCAAGAGAAGAGTTATAATTTTAAACTTAGTATATTAGCATATCCAAAACAAAGCTTTGATTTCAGTATGGATAGCAAACCTTCTATTGAAGAGGAGAAAAAGAATCAATCTTTCAACATCCCTTTAAGAAAGAAGCAGCATATTGCTCAGGACTCGAGCAAATCTGGATGTCCTTTAAGAAAAAACTTAGATTCATAATCATCTTTAGAGAATATTAGCAATGACTCAAGTTTCAAATCTAAAAAATGGAAATCTAAATATGCCTTCAAAATGCTTCAAAGGCAAAAAAGATCCTAAAGGCTTATGTGCTTTTAATCAAGTCACATAGGAGCTCCTTTCCCACCCTCAAGAGGGAAGAAAATTAATGCAAGCACAAATAGCTTTGCATCTTTTAACACAACTGCAAGATCAATTTTACCTCTTGCTGATAACTTGCCTCTGGCTGTTAAAGAGTCTGAGTCAGTTTCCACAACTGTGGATAAAATGGAGGCCAAATAATCTTCAAACATAAACTAAGAATTTATTATTGACACATCAATTCAACCTTCAGTTGTGAACATCAATATCAATATCGATGCTTCGAATGGAAACTCTATTCCTGATGAGAAGACTCAACATGATGAAGAAGGATTGAACATTGCAGAACATGTTTGCGATGAAGTCTGCGAGATCCTTTTCATAGAGAATAGTAATTTATAGTAATTATATAATCACCGCTGCAAAGTTTCTGTATAAGCTTAGAATTTCAATCATATCATTGTTTTAAAGCCCCTTGCAGATTACGAGCCTCCGTAAATAAAGGTAAGCCTTCTTAGATTTATCTTCTCTTAGTTTATAAAATGTATGTCTATTCGTTAAATCCTATGGAGATATAATGACGAGGAGATTGAAGTTACTGATTAGCTATTGGACATCAAGCTCAAACAAGTCCAGTTAGAGTATCTGAAGTAGCTTACCTATGGGTATTTCAGAATTCTATTGATGAACAGATACTAGAAGAAGCTCTATACGGGTAAGACATAATGCCTTAACTTTAACATAGAAATTCAAGCTGATCCATAGATTAAAGATCTGTATAGAAAGATTCACAAGAAGCTGCTGGACTAATACTACATTAGGGTAATAAAAGGAAGACTTAAGAGAGTCTTCTGCAATTACTTAGACAATTAAAATCCATGCCAAGCTGATCACTTCTTGCGATTATATCTTCCATAATCGGCATCTGTTAAAGTTTCTCTGACTGCATTTTTGGGAATCAAGGAGTTCACAGAAAACCTTGAGCTCGATGGCACATTCTATTGGAAGCCAGGTCAGTCTCTCCCCCAAAAATTTTTCCCCCCCCAAAAAAAAAAAAAAAAAAATTTTCCATTTTTAAAAAAAACCCCAAATTTTTAAACCCCCCCCCAAAATTTTGGGTTTTTAAAAAATTTTAAAAAGGGGAAAAAAAAAAAAAAATTTATTTTAAAAAAACCCCTTTTGAAAAAAAAAATTTTGGGGCCCCTTGGGGGAAAAGGAAAAAGGTTTTTAAAGGGGAAAATTTTGGGGGTTTTGGGTTTTTTAAAAATAGTTTTTTTAAAAAATTTTTTCCCCCCGAAAAAAAAAAAAAAAAATTTTTTTTTCCCCCAAAAAATTTTAAAAAAAAAATTTTTTAATTTTTTTTTTTTAAAAAATTTTTTTTTAAATTTTGGAAAAAAAAAGGGGGAAAAAAGTTTCCCTTTAAAAACCCAAAACCCCCAAAAAATTAAGGGGAAAAAAGGGTTTTGGTTTAAAAAAAATTAAAAAAGGGGCCCCCCCCTTTTTTTCCCCCAAAAAACCCCCAAAAAAGGGTTTAAAAAAAAAAAGGGCCCCTTTAAAAAGGGTAAAAAAAAAAATTTTTTTAAAAAAAATTTCCCCCCGGGGGCCCCTTTTTTTTTTCCCGGGGGGGGAAAAATTTTTTAAAAAAAAAGGGAAAAATTTTTTAAAAACCAAAAATTTGGCAAAATTGGGGGGGGTTTTTTTTTAAGAAAAAAAAATTTTTTAAAAAAAGGGGGGGGGAAAAAAACCCCAAAAAAAACCCCAAAATTTTTTTAAAATAAAAAGGGGGGGGGAAAAAAAAAATTTTTGGGGAAACCAAAATTTTTAAAAAAAAACCTTAAAAAAACCTTAAAATTTTTAAAAAAAAAAAATTTCCCAAAAATTTTTTCCCGGGAAAAAATTAAAAAAAAAAAAGAAAAATTTTTTTTTTTAAAAAAAAAGGGTTTTTTTTGGGGAAAAAAATTTTAAAAACCTTAAAAAAAAAAAAAATTTTTTTTAAATTAAAAAAAAGGGGGAAAAAACCGAAACCCCTTTAAAATCTTTTTAAAAAAAAAATTTTTCCCTTTTAAAAACCCAAAAAAATTTTTAAAAAAAAAGGGGGGAAATTAAAAAAATTTTAAAAAAAATTTTTTAAAATTTTTCCGGGGAAAAAAAGAAATTAAAAAAAAAAAAAAGGGGGAAAAAAGGGGAAATTTTTTTTTTTTAAAAAAAAATTTTTAAAAAAAAAAAATTTTTTTAAAAAAGGGTTTTCCCTTTTAAAATTTTAAAAAAATTTTTAAAAAAAAAAAATTTTTTGGGTTTTTTTGGGTTTTTAAAAAAAAAATTTTTTAAAAAATTTTTAAAAAAAATTTTTAAAAAATTTTTTAAAAAATTTTTTTTTTAAAAAAAAAAATTTTTAAAAAACCCAAAAAATTTTTAAAAAAAAATTTTCCTTTTTC
>JAJKFJ010021940.1:0-17074 GCA_027382625.1 Tetmemena sp. SeJ-2015 | reverse complement strand
ATAAATAAAAATATCTAAACACTAACATATAAATGAAGAGGCACAATTTACAGAATATATTTCAAAATTTAATTAAGGGAGCAATTTAATGAAAAACTATGGCTATATTTAAAAACTCTTTTGTTACTTATCACTCACCATTATGCTTTGATTTTTATCTGAAATGAATAAAATATAGAATGAACATAATTTTTATCAATTTTAAATTCGATTTTCACCTGCTTTTAATTAAAAATTTTTTGAGGAACTTTTCTCCTCATCCACTTTTTTCATGAATATATTAAAAATGATTACCTATCCTAAATTGCAAAAAAACACCATTTTTAGTCTATTTTCCTATTCAAAGGTTTACATCATCCCCAATATTCTCTTTTTAAAGAATTTGGAAACTTAAAAAAAAATTATTTGGCATAAAAATTAAATTGTATAGGAATTAAAAATAATTAATAATATTTTTTACTTTTAATTTAAATTTAAAGAATTTAATTGATAATTATCAAAGATTTTAAATTTAATTATAATTATATATATCTATATTAATATTATATTAATTATATATAAAAATATTCTTACTTTAGAGAACCAATAATACAAATGATTGTAAAATTATAAATTAAGAAGTCAATTTTTCTCTCTTTTTCTTTCAAATATTTTATAAATAAAATAATAAGCTCCATATATTTTTTAATTCTTTCAAGCTTATTTGTAAAATATTCATCTAAATGGCTTTTATGCATCATCATTTGAGTTGGTTATCAATGGAAAAATATGCTTTAATCCTAAAAAAATAAAGTTAATTTTCTATAATGCCACCTTAAAGATAAAATTTTCAGGGCGATATGTTCTTAAAAATTATGACCATTTCTCTAAAATAGAAAATATGAAGATGATGGACAGACTGAATATGAAATATGGATTAAAGAATTAGTTTTTTTTGTGCAGATTTTAGGCTTGAGAATGATTCTTCATATTTTCTTGAAAAAGTGGATGACGAGGAAAGGCCTTCCCCAATTCATAGCTTTTATTTTTTGAAATTAACTTAATTAGAATCTTAGGAATTTTAGAACTTTAACTGAATTAAGGAGTAACCTCGAAGCGATGTAAAAATTTCAAGCTCCTGTTGTCTAGGAATCCGCTGAATATAAATACACCACGCCTTTGAATTTTCTGAGCTCCTGTCTCAGGACAATTCGAAGCCAAGATATAAAATTCAATTTTTACTGGGTAATTTTAGAGCCTGAAAAATTACAAAGCGTTGTGGTAGGTCAAGGACACTCCAGGGTGTTAGCTTCCCTTTCTGAATTAGCAAAATAAATACTCTTCGACAATAAACTTTCCAAAAAGAAAGGGTACCTTACTCTAGAGTCAAGTAGGGAATCAAACATGGGTGGCATTCTCTTCTCACCGTTTTCCAAGGCTTTACAGAGCTCATTCTTACTCCAATAACAAACTCTCCACTATTCACCGTTGGATTATTTAACTAAATCGTCTATAGGGAGTAAATGCAACTGAACAATCGAATTGAGTAATTGTCTGCTACTCTTGTAACCCTCACCATGCTGGTTTTATTTCTACTTCGCGAATCCAAGATATTAGTTTTCTAAATTATAAATGATATAACTAATTACCCAATTTATTTTAATATATGTTATTATTTAACTTCATATTAGGGATTATTTGATCTTTTATATTTCGATAAATTTATTTCATTTTCATATTTTAGGTCGGAGTTTCTAGACATGGCTTACTTTTTCTTCGATAATTTTGTCTATTTTTATCTGCTAATTTTAGATATTTTATTAATTGAGTGCCTACCTTTTAAAAGCAGTTATATATTTAAGAAGTTTAAATTAAGAGAATCTTTATTTAATTTTTTTTCAAATTATTTTCAAAATTATATTGATATTTGTGTTTTTAACTGCGCAACTGGTTGCTCAATTATGTTTGATTCAACTAGTAAATTTTATGATTTAGTAAAGTTTTTAGATTGTCAATAAAGTCCAGAACTAAAAATTAAATTTAAAAAGACAAAAATATTATAATAAAGAATTAAATTAATATCTGAATTTAAAGGTTATATTTAAAATCGTAAAAAGACAATAACAAGAAGCAATTATCTTTCTTAAACATTTTTAAATTAAGAGAGAAATTAGAAAAATATCGGCAGAATTAAACATTTTAAGATTAAATGATATTTAAAATAATTTAGAGCAAATACTTAATCTTATATCCTTAATAGCTTAATGATAATTCAAACTCTTTTAAATTAAAAATGTTATATATCATTCGGGTGATCATGAGAGTTAAAAACTTAAATACAAAGAAAGTGAAAATAAGTTGTGTATAATTAATTTCTTTATTAATACTTATAATCATGCGAGTCAAACGCGAAATTACTCAAAAATAACTACATGATCCATCCTATCTCAGTTTCATTTTGACTCTAAGGTATGGATGTAGTCACCCTTATCAGTAGTAATAGCCAGTTCTCAACATCAACTCCATCGCAAAAATGTTGAGAGTGCCACACTATACTCACGCATTTGAAAGTTGCTTTGCAGATGAGAAAGTTAGGAGTTGCAGCTGTTCCTCATCGCACTTCTAAGTTTCAAGATGTGCACATCAATTCCACTAAGCGCACTTCAGTTTGGAGTAGCGCGCGAAGATCTTCCATAGATAGTTTCCTTATCTCAAGATCTCTCCGTAGACTGTAGCAAACATCTATCGTTGAAATGGCATAACGTACAAAACTGTGAATCGAGTGAAGCGCGTTATAGACTTCACTAAGCCATTTTTTATAATAATCTGAAATATATTTACACTGCTCAGGTGTGAGAGGGATAGCATGAAGTTTGTATGTGCTGACGAAGCTGTGTTCACACACAACACCTTCATGAAAGAAGAGTTGGTACAAGAAGCACGATACCATAGAAGTTTAAAAAGTAAACATAACAGTAAATTACTGATTTGAGTTTTTTTAAGAACTCAACAACCCTTTCTGGTTAAATTTTTTGCTTTTGAGATATTTCAAACTTGTTTAGTCAACGAAGATACTTCAATGATTAGAAATGCTAAGCAGTGAGGATATCTTTACTGAAAACATAATTTGTAGTTTAAAGCTTACCCTTATAGTTACTGATGCCTTAATCTTCAATTGGAAACTAAGGAGCACCTTCCCGCATTTTCTATTTCCTAATTTCATGAGTAGAAAACTTATACTTTTAAAGGTCATAATATGTGACACAGTTTGCTGTGGAAGTTAGTCTTCTGCCTGTAATTATTGTACCCATATGATAGAGGTTAAGTCTCCTAAAGTAAAGACCCTTTATAAATATGGAAACTATGGAAATTAGACTAAATTACCTCTTCCTCTTTAGAATTGATGTCTAATGCCGCACATAATGTTTTTTCTTCTTACAAAATAGAAAATTTCAAGTTTTTAAAATGGTTCAAATTTATACATGAATAGATTTATTGAATCTAGCCTTAATTACAAAATTAATTAAATTTATCTTATTCATTTTTCTTTTCTTATTTCATTGTGTTAATAGGTCAATTCTCAACTTTCTTTTCTTCATCAACTTCGATAGCGAAAATTAATTTTGTTCAGTCGAATTTATCTTTTTCAATATTTAATTCTGAGTTAATTGTAAATAATAAATGAATAATTTTAATTTGTTTAATTTATATGATAATTAGATTTACCAAATTAACTATATTTTAATAATCTATATTAGGGTTTACAGCTACAACAATTTAAACCCAAATTTTTCAGAAGAAAATATATGTGTAATAATTAAAATAATTTATTAGTTAAGCCTTAAAGTTTCATAATTATTTTATACCAGTCTATTATTCAACATAAATATTTCTAGGGTATCTTTTTTTCATTAGAATTAAGAGAGTAATACCCCTAAAAGTTACTTTCAAATGAGCATGGTGCATGAGCTTTTTATTAGAAAGATTTGAAATAAATATAGCTGCTCAACTCTGCTCGCTTTAAATTTAGTTTAGTAGTAAATTAGTGATATGCTTTTCTTTAAAAACAGAAAAATGTAAATGTAGAAAATCAATTTACTATATTGAAATTAGAAACTTGAACAAAATAGCAAAATTATAAATTGAAGGATCAAAATGATATGATTTTTCAAAATTATGAATGAGGAAAGCGAAGTAAATTATTCTCTAGATCAATTAATATGGATTTCATTTGCTAATTTAAGGAATCATTTATATCATTTCAATAAATAATCCTGATTTTTAAATATGTATACTTTTGGAGCGAGGAGTAATCCATCGTACCCTTAATTAACTTTTCAAAAACTAAAAGCAAAAACAAGAAGAAGAAGAAGAAGAAGAAGAAGAAGAAGTTCTAACCAAAGATAAGGGAAGTTTTCATAAACAAAATACTAAAAAAACTGAATTAAACATTTAGGCTCAGAGTCAGAAAGTAGATTAGCTAAAATTGTTCAGACAAATTATGAAAATTAAAATAAAATAATTGAATGAATTTTACTGAATAAGAGGTGAACAAGCATTAAAATATGATTAAGCATTGATAAGACACTCCTTTTTTTTGAATCGTATTTAAATTTTCGAATAAATAATTATATCCTTCCTATATTTTCCACTTTCATATATTTCTTCTTTGATCAGTACTCTTTTTTGCGAGTCACTATCCCTACTCGCCAAAAAAGTTCACAAAAATGATATAAAAAACAAGTTTAATAAAACACATTAAGTAAATCAGAGAATTTTTATTATCAATTATTAATACAAGGTGTAAAAATTTTCCTAGAAGATACAGCTTTAATCCTACTAAATATAACTTTCAAATATCTTGAATTATTATATTTGTTAAGAACACTAATTGAATAAGATTAATATAAGATCTAAGGAAAAAAACTTTTCAAAACTTTAATGAATAATTATAAAAAGCAAAACTATGCATTTAAATCTTCCTATTGATTTAAAAGAGGTATGAACGTGGTGGCAAGTATTAAGAATTATTGCAATAGCGATTGCTCCTTCAAAGAAGGCGTTATAGGCTGCGCATTTGTTTTGCCAAATACTAAAACTTTCATCTGCACTACCGAGACCACTTCAACCACCTCAAGCACAACCACATCATCAACCACTTCCTCGACAACTAGCTCTACCACTTCTTCTACTACAAGCTCAACCACAACGAGTTCATCTACCACATCTTCCACTACGAGTTCCTCAACTACTACCAGCCCAGCGTCAACTCCATCGTCTACCAGCTCAATTACTTCATCTACAACAACCACGACGCCAGTTCCCACTTCGTCTACCTCAAGCACTTAAAGTACCACAGGAACAACGAGAACGACCACTACTTCAACCTCCACTACCACTATTCCCCATAGACCATAAGAAAGCAAGAAGCATAGATGGGAGAGTCCTAGAACGCCTCCTCCTTCAATCTCAGCTAGACCTCACCACCAGGATCCTAGCTCAGATAAACTTGCTTAATGTAAGGCTTTCGCAGCCTAAATGGACACCACAGACAAGAGGAGCTCCTAAGTTTCAGAATTCAAAAATCTTCAATCGCAGTAAGTTTAGTGTGCTGGCATGACTCAATTCTATCCCCATTTAGAATAAAGAGATAGATTATTAACTTCCTATTCTAAATAAAAATTTAAATATATAATGCTATGAAACATCTCTCTTCAATTTTTTGGCTTAATTGCAATAATTTAAGATTCCTTAAATTATTATTTTGACTTACTTATCATTATAAAACTCCCAATCCTTATTACAAAATCATTTTTTTAACATTGATTAAAATTCTAAGAGAATTAATATCTTATCAATTATTAAGAAATTTGCTATGATCATTCAACTATTTTGTATACATTTTTTGTTGTTAAAATGCTCTGGCTTATAAAAAACGTAAGGAGGAGGGTGCCAGTGGAACAGGAAATATAAAGTCTCCTGCTTTTTAGAAGGAGAAGTAGTCTACGTGCGTGTTCAGACTAATTCAATGCCAGATCATTGCTACATGGAGAGTATTGACACTATTACATATGAGAATCAAATAGACTTCAAAGTCAAGTTCGACGTGCTCCCTTCAAAATTAATTTAGCAAACTTATTCACCTCAGGCAGCAAGCAATTTACTCTGCAGCAACTTGTGGTCCTCTGATCAATATTTAAAAAACAAAATAAAAAATTAAACAATTTTAATACAATAAAATTAGTTGGCGTGTTTAAATCATTTAATTTTAATTAAAATTAAGAAAAATTTAAATTTTTAAAGAGAAATAAAAAAAAATTTTTATTAACAAAATTAAAGGGGAGCATGCTTCTCTTAATAAAAGTATTAATGATAGATTTTTTAAAAAACTTTAATTACAAAGCTTGATAATCTATTTAATCACCTTAAATAAGTTTTAAATAAAAAAGGCGTCCCTCTATTTTCAGGCTACTCCTCAATAACCAATACGATGCACTGATTTCTTCTTCATCTCAAATTACAGGAGCATCACTTCTTGACTAGTGTCTAGGCAGCTTGACTTCATATGGCTAGTACAAATACCATAGTTTTTCACCTTGTATCTGGCCTTCTGTCTTCAAATCTTAGATTACTACTCCCTCTTTTTGTAACTCTAATAGCGCTTGCAAGAATTCATCTCTTGCTTTTGTCTAGTCTAAAATAGACAATTCATCCTAGAAGAAATTGAAAGTCATTGGAATCGCTAAAGATGGCCACCAAATTCTAGGACCCTACAATAGCGATGGCTCTCTTTGGTAGCCCTGCGATGTTGATATTTGCAATGGTATAACGATTAACGGTAGCTATTACTACGCACTGACAAACTTTTACCCTTACTCAATAGGATGCTGGGGCCCTGTCTCCTAAAGGGGACAAATTTCACTAACTTGCACTAACAACTAAAGGGTTTGCAACTCTAGAATGCTTGAAGAAGCATAATCTATTGGATCCTCCCTTTCAAGTAGTGGAATTCTAGCTTTTGAAGGTGCTACTCTTTTAAATGTAGTAGCTTTAATTGTTTGGATTCCTCATATTATGTTTTGAGCTTATTATCTTGTTTGAGATAAATTATTCTTAACATCCCTTGCTTGTTATGATGTCTTGCTAATATATTAAAATTTATAAGTTTCTCAGATATTAAAGATGTTTCAAGAGTTCTAAAGGAGTTTAAAATGTTTAAGACTTCACATTTAAATTTTTTAATTTTTTTTTAAAAAATTTTTTTTTTTAAATACAAAACAAAAACTTAAAAGCAAATTTGGGGAAATTTAATCACTTTTTAAGGTTTAAAAATTACTTCGTTTTTCACCCCATTTAAAAGTATGAATATTCTTAATTGATAAATGCCTTTAATAAATTATTTCAGGCTTAAAAGTTTTTTAAAGAAAAAGAATATTTTAAAAAATGTTATTTTAAGGAAATTCAAAAAATTTCATTAAAAATTTTAAAATTTTTTTAAAACAGTAAAATTTTAAAATTCATTTAGGGCTCCTTAAATTTAAATAAAATTTGAAAATTTTAAAAAAATTGGACCAAACTTAATTTTACTTCCCCTTTTTAAAAAATTTTTAAAATTTTATTTGGAAAAATTATTGTTAAATTTTGAAAATTTTAAAAATTTTTTAAAATTTAAAAATTAAATTTGGCCCTTAAAAAATATTTTATTTTGCAAATTCATTATTGATTCTCCACATATCTTCTATAAAAATGGAGTTATAAGTTCCTTATGGACTCATCTCAAATGAATAGTATGCTCTTTCTAGCCCTCCTACCACTGATTAGAAAGATAATTACCGCGGGAGAATAGAAGTAGACCACTCGAGGCAGAGACTCTGTCTGAAACCTCCTCAGCATTTAGGATATTCTTCAGTATGAGAGTAAAAATTTGTAAAATCACTATAGTCTTATTCATTGACTCGTTTTTAAGACACCCAATTTAAACGCAGTTTATTGATTTATCATCTTTTAGCATGATAAATCCCGGCAACTTTTCAAATATTTCCAATTAATTATTTATGAAAAATTTAAAAAACCAAATTGAAAAATTCTTTTAAATTTTTTTCCCAAAAAGGAAAAGATTTTATGTTTGATGTATTTTTCTAAAAATTTGCGCCCCAATATTTTGGAAATATTTATCAACTCCTCCTCTTTTTTAAATTTTTAGTAAAATAAAGTTTAAAAACACAATTTTTAAAAAACCCCCAAAATATGAAAAGAAAGTAAAATTAATTTGTGTAAAATTAAATTTTCCCCTTTTTAATATTATAATCATTGCGAGTCAAAGGGAAAATTTTCTAAAATAAAAAATTTATCATCTTAATTCTAAATTTCCTTTTGGGATTTAATTTTGGTTTAGCCCCCCCCTTTTATAGAATACCCGTTTCAATATAACTCCACCCAAATTTTTTGAGGTGCCAGCGCTATTACTCTGGCATTTGAAATTTTGTTTTGAGATGGGGAAAGAGGATTTTGAAACTTTTCCTCATCGATTCTAAGTTTGTGCCCCAACAATATTGATTGATCCTCAAACCTTCACCGTAAGCCCCTTTATTTTGGAGAGCGGCAAAGGTTTCCAAAAGTAGTTTCCTTTTAGATCTCCCCTGGGAACTTGGGCCAAACATCTTCGTTAAAACCCAAAAACGTACAAACGTGAATGAGTGAAGCGCTTATAGATTTCACTAACCATTTTTTTAATTAAATATTTCACGCTTATTAAATGGTGAAGTTTTTTTGTTACGAAGCTGTGTTCACAAAAATTAAAAAGTTGGTACAAGAAGCAGATAACATAGAATTTTACAGAGAAAAAAAATTAAAACCAAAGTTTTTATTTGCGGGAATCAGGGAAACTGGGCTTAAAGCTTTTTTTCCTTCACCCCGGTCTATCAAGCGAGAGCAGTTTGTTTGCTTTCCTTAAGAAGCTCAAGAGAAGATCACGGGTTGGACTTCACTCTTGCCCAACCTCACGAAAGCAAGACGGGGGAAAGCGAAGAAGGCATACGCTGATTTAAAATAAACCCCTTTTTTAATTTATACTCGCCAGATTTAAACGGCTTTGGATTTTTATTTCCCTTATAAAGGAACTATAAAAGCGCTGCTCTACCCTTGAGCATGATTAAGCTACCGATACAGGGATTTAATATGATATTTGTAAGAGAGGGAAAGAAGAAAGAAAAAATTTTTTCGAGATAAGGTAGAGGGAAAAATGGGAAAAAATTTTTAAGTTTAAAACTTAAAAAGATTAATTTCATTTTGCTTATCTGAAAAAGGGGGGGATTTTTTAAATTTTTCCCTTTCTCTCTTCTTTTGGGGGCCCCAGATCCCTAGCTTCCTCATCTTCAACTCTCCCAAAATGTACCCTCTCCCAAATTTTATATGATAGACGTTTCTCATCGATGCTTGTTTTTTGTTTCCCGTGTTTGAATCCCTTTTGCTCTCCCCTTTCATTAAGTAGATCCAGTCCGGGTTTCCTACACATTTAAAACTCAAAAACTTACTAGAGAAGTGGGGAAAATTCTAAGCCCCTAAAACCATCTCGCTGATAACTATCCTTCTTTTTTGGGTCTTTCCTCTATTAAAATTTTTCCTTGTGATCTTCATGACCCTTTTTCGTACTCTGCACGTACGGGGAGAAAGGACCCCAAAGAAAAAATTCTTTTGGCAATTTGGTTTAGATTTTTCCCTTTTTAGGGGGAATAGAGCAACCTCCCCCTCCCATCGGATCGTCAAAAACAAAATTATGACTGGGACCCTCGGGAATTTTGGGACCCCAAACCCATTTTTGACATCGATTGTTTTGAAAACTTTTTCTCATCAGCAAGTTTGCTTTGAGGAACGAAAATTTTGTTCCATACTTTTGTCGGAAGGAACAACCAACTAAGATTTTTATTCCATAGCATGAAAAGCTTTTTTCCCTTGTTTAATGGGGTCCTGAAAGGGGTCTTCCTTGCTTGGGAAACCCTTGCTCCTCTTGCGTTCCCACTCTCAATCGCTTAACATTCAATTTTTCCAAACCATTTGGGCTCGAGAAATCGTTGTTCTTTTTAAAAATAAAATTTTTATTATTGATCTAGACCCCAACAAAAGCTAAAGTTTACTATTTAATAGTGAAACCCTTATGGGATAAAAACCAAAGCAAAGGGAAATCAGGGCAAGTTGTAAGAGGGAGCTCCTTTTATATTGGGGGGCTCCTTTAAAATTAATACTAATTATACTTTTAAAAATTTAATTTAGAAATACTAAAGTTGCTGAAATTTTAAATTAGTAGCAGTTAAAATGCGTTGCAATGAAATTAGTAGGGGTATTTTTAAGCCTTTCGTGACGTCGACTTTACTAAAAATGGTTGCCCAAAATTAGTAGCACTACTAACTGCTTTTTGAACTTTAATTTTGTAGGAAAAAACAAGGGAAAAAGAGATAAATATGGGGTTTTAAAAAAATAAATAAGAAAGAGAAAAACATCAATAACTGACTCACTTTTGCATTTAAAAGTTTCTTTTTAGAAAAATAAATAATAAGTGGCGGGCTTTCATAATTTTAAAAATTTTTAATTTAAACCCCAAGCCCCCAAGCGGACATTAAGGGAATCATCAACAAACCTAAGATTTAAAAAGGATAGAAAGGGGGCTCGCAAACTTTTCAATTTTGAGCAAATTCTCCCCCACTTGGGCTTTCCCCAAGAAAACATGGAAGAAACCCCTGGCTGAGTTCGTAAATTAGGGTAAAAAAACTTTTTAAAAATGGGGCCAGCTAAGGGCAAACAGATACCCTTTAAAGGTTTAATAAAAAGGAAGCAAAGGAGAGAAAAGGAAGAAATTTAGTTATGAATAAAGCCTTAGTTTTAAGGGGTCAAATAAATTTCAGCTAAGGGCCAAAACAAGACCCTTGTGAGGTTTTAAATTTGGAGGGTGGTTTTTGGGTTAAAAATTTCCTTTCCCCCTTGCTGATGCGAAGGAAAGCACCACATACAAAAAGATATGCTTAAAAGATTTCCCTTTCCAAAATTGTAAAGAAAGGAATTTAGAGGTTTTTGGAAATTCGCGAACGAAAATGAATTTAAAAAAGCGAGGGGCAAAAACTTAAGTACGTTTCATTCCCTCTTTTTTGGGTTTTATCGATCATGAGAATTTCAAAACCCCTTCGCCTTCCCAAAGGGGGAACACACAGAGAATTTCTCCCGGGACAGGGCAAAAAAGTAAGCTTACCCGCATTCTAAAGAACCCCGTTAGAGGAGTTTAAAGAATTATGAGTTGGGATTGTGACAGAGAATTTAACCAAAAACATCATGATAAATTTTAACCCTAAAAGCAACTTCATAGACTTAAAGTTGTAAAAAGAAAAACATTTTAGGAAACTCGGTTAAAGGAACTGCAGGTATTCCCCTAGAGAAAGACTTTGGCTCAAAGGGTTTGTCAGTGGGACTTTGGGTTTTAGTTTAATATACTTGAATGCCATATGAGCCCCAGAATACAAATTTGGAAATGAAAAATGATGCAAAAAATAATTCGCAACAAAAACTTTTAAGATAGCCAAAAGGGATCAGAACCCTTTAAAAAGTTTGAAACAAAATAAAAATCAAGCAACCTATGAAACCTAACACTATTTTTCTGAGATAAGGAACATAAAAAAAATTTAGAAAATTTGAGAAGGGCGTCAAAGGGCACCTTCCTTTGAAGACTTTAGATTGCCCGTTTAGGGTTAAAAATTTTGCTGATTTTAAGTTTAATTAAAAAAATTAATTATTTCACAAATTTTTTTTTCACTTTCCTTTTTTATTTTGGGGTTTTTGGGTTTTTTAAAAAGCTTGGGTTTTAACCCTTTAAAAATTTTTTTTAAAAAATTTTAAAAAATTCAATTTCATTTAAAATTTTTTAAATAAAATTTTTTTTTTTATAATCCTCTTTATTATTTTATTCCTGCAAAATTTAATGTTATTTTTCATTTTGAATCAAATTTTCGTGAAACATATACTCATACGTAAATATAATTCTTGGTTAATTATAAGTTTGTTCTATAATTAGTGAGAATAAACCTAGTAAAGCCAAATTCTCACCTAATTTGAATGTGATAATCACCAATTGAAAATATTGAGCAAGAGAATTAAAGGAGCCAAAATTTTAATTATTGCTGCGCCTGAATCAGTTATGAATTCTCCACTCTCTTATTCAATACTATTGAGCAATCTTGTATTGCATACTCTCGGGTTGCTTGTGCAAACCAGCTAGAATGCAGAATTCGCTGCAGCAGGGCCCCAGCACCCAATCGAGTAAGGGTAGAAGGCTGTGAGTGCGTAATATAAATGGAAATAAAATTAAACTCAAAGTCATTAATTTTAATAATTCATTTTTTTAATGGAGCAATCCCTTGGAATCTGTGAAGGACTCTACATTGAATTCCTAAAATAATTGTTTTTAGCGAATTTGATTAATTTAATATAAGAATGGAAATATGAATTTTTCTTGAGCAGTATTATTATTATTATATTATTATTATTATTATTATTATTATTATTATTATTATTATTATTAATATTATATTATATTATTATTATTATATTATTATTATTATTATTTATTATTATTATTATTATTATTATTATTATTATTATTATTATTATTATTATTATTATTATTATTATTATTATTATTATTATTATTATATTATTATTATTATTATTATTATTATTTTATTTATTATTATTATTATTATTATTATTATATTATTATTATTATTATTATTATTATTATTATTATTATTATTAATTATTATTATTATTATTATTTATTATTTTTATATTATTATTATTATTATTATTTTTTATATTATTATTATTATTATTATTATTATTATTATTATTTTTATTATTATTATTTATTATTATATTATTATTATTATTATTATTATTATTATTATTATTATTATCAGGTATGTAATACAAAAAGATGAAATATCTCACATTTAAACTAATTATCTTTTTAAAGTAACTATAATAACTGCCACTGATAGTTACTCCATTGCAAACATCAACATCACAAGGCTGCCAGAGGGTGCCATCTTATTTGTAGGGTCCAAGAATCTTATGACCGTCTTTAGCGATACCTACCACTTTAAGCTCAAACATAGTGTCATCTTCAATTTTTGAAAAGGCGTATGTAATAGCGCTCTTTTTGCAGTCAGAGTCTGAATTGCAAAGCGCAGGTGTCTTTAGGGAACTCTTGAAGTCAGAGGAGCCCACACAAGGAGAGAAGCTGTGGTACTTATATTAGCCATATTGAGTTATGCTACCTAGGCAATTATCTAGGGGGGTAGCTCCAGCCATTTCGGTTGAAGAGGAGATCAGTGCGTCATAGGGTATGGATTGAGAATATCCAGAAAACAAAGGCACACCGTTTATTCTAATAAATATAGAATTTATTAAATTCCTAGTTATAAATCCCTTAAAAAATAAATATTTTTAGCCAGAGCACAAGTTTTAATATTATATTCACTTTATTATAATATTTAAGAAGAGAGTTTTTTTAATTTTCATCCATTAAACTTTAAAATTTAATAATTTAAAGAGATTTGATTCTTAGAAGCTTTTTATCTTAAGTTTTTTAATTAAACTTGAATAAATTATAGTATTTTTAGCTTTTAAATTTTAATACCTAATTTTAGCTATGACTACACTACGGGAAAGATATGATTACTTGATCGGAAGTAAGAGATATTTGAGATTAATAAATAAGGATATATTAAGACAAAATGGTAAGGTAGCTAACCTCTTGTGATATTTTTTTATTAACCAAGATCGATTCCCGCTAGTAAATATCTTTTTAAAAATTTCCGACCGAAAATTATATTAACAATAGTGAGAGCAATAACAGAAGTAAAAGTTAAGCTAGTTTTTGAAATAATAAGAATGAAGATGATGATAAGGAATTGAAGAGATAGTAGAAGAATTGTTTGAAGAGAGGGATAATTAAAAAGATATGTTTCAGATGATTCCAATTAAAACTGACAGTGGTAGTTTCAAAAGTAGGCAATAGGAGATTAAGGCTGATATTAATCTAGAGATATTCTTTTTACATAGGATGAGAGTACGTTTTCTCAATCAGTACAAAATAAGTGCTGGTTTTGAAAATAGATTATTATTTACATTCCTAATATTTTTCTTTAATCTAGAGATATTTTTAATAAATTTCCTAAATCTTAAACCCATACATCCCCCCTCTTCTCAATATATATATATATATATATATATATAATCAAATTATATTCTATCTATAGCTATTAAAAGTTAAATATTATTAGATGAATATAGTGATAGGATAAAAATGTAGCCATCAAATATCAAATATTAAAAGCTATTAAATAGGACGAACAGAAATCGCCAATAAAAGGTAAATAAATACTAGATTGGCGAATTTATTCCCCAGAGAGGCTGAAAAACCTTTTTAACAATAAACCCTAAAATGTATCTCTATTATCCTTGGTGAGAGATATATCCCTAATATACTCACAAGGTTTAATAATTTATGCTTTAATAACAAAAAGTATTAGGAATTGGAAGATTTTTAAAGGTATTATTTTATACTGATTTAGAATATCTCTAGAAACACTAATATGAGGAGAAACATTGGCAAAATAAGTTTTTATAATTTAATCTGAAGGTTGCACCAAAAGATTTTGGAAGCATTTTAGATCTAAAGGAGGTGTCTGCTTTTTTAGCTAATCCCTATAACTGCTAAGAGGTTTTAGCATAAGAGCTTTCCATTAAAAATAAGAGGACTCAAGAATTTCTTAAGCAGGGTTTCAGTCCATTTCTTTAACTAGAATCAATCTCTATCATAAAGAAGATGATAGTTTCTCTAGTTCTGCATTTTAGTTATTTATACTCTCCAGGAAAATCCTTAATTTTTAACTTAAAACTCTAAAATATATAATGGATTTATGGATTTTATATATTTTTGCCGTTAGAGAGCACTCCAACCAAGTTTTGCTATATTCCTGATTAAACAGAGAGTTCTATTGCAGGTCCATTTTAAGTGGTACTCAAAAATTTATCTGAAGCCCATGCGCTGCTGCACAAATATTTGCTCATATACGACCCAGTATATAGTATGTTCCTCAACTCAGAAGGAGGCACGTCGAACCTTACAGTGAAATCAATTTGATTTTCAATAACCGCTACTGATGACATTTCAGAGAAGCAGTGATCTGGTAGGGAGTTGGTTTGCACTCGCACGTATACTTATTTCCCTTCCTGATAGCAAAATATTTTGAACTTTCTGTTCCACTCGCAGCCGCTTCCTTGCATTCTGTAGAGTCCATTGCATTAAGTCATTCCAGAACAAGTAACTCTCTTAGTTTACAGAGATCTGAAAAGGTTTACTTATTTACTACTTTTATCTGTAGTATCCATAGAGTCAGCCATGGCTTTGCAAGCAGCTAATTTATTTAAGGGTGGAGTTGTGCTAGGCTGGCGAGCTGATATTCTTGGCTTGGGCGTGGTAGTTGTAGGAATCATCGTAGTAGTTGGCACAGGAGTAGTTGTTGAGGTGGTTCGGGTAGTGGTGGCTTGAGTTGTCGAGCTTTAAGTAGTTGTGGATGCTCGAGTTGTTGTGGGTGCCTGAGTAGTAGTGGAAGCTCGAGTAGTCGTAGGAGCTGCAGTTGTTGTTGTTGATGTTGTAGTAGTAGTTGCAGGTTTATAGCTAATATTTTTGATTTCTTGGGTTAATTTAGAATAATTTTAGATTAAAAAAAAAGCTAGAGTAAGTACTTTTATTATTTTTGGCCATTAAATTTGAGCTCTGAAATATTTTCTTATTTAACAAAGCTTAAAAAATGGTGGAATTTACTTAAAAAATGCAAAATAATTTAAGTTCAGAAGGGAAGATTTTAATTTTTACTTTTTCAATAAATTTGAAAAGCGTTAGTTATTATAGGTAATATAAAATTAATAATAAAAACTTAAAGATTTATTTGTTTGAATTTTAAAGTGAAGCTGAAGATTAGTGAGCATTTATTGACTCCTCTCTTTATAATAAAAGCTTAGTAAAATATTAAATAATTTCTAATGCAACAGCGTTTTTGAAACCGCTTATTTTCTGAATTTTCTAACCTATAGTCGTGGTTGTGGTAGTAGTGGTCGTTGATGAAGTTGAAGGAGGAGTGGCAGGTTTATCCACAGCTAAAGAGCTGCATTTAAGGTAACCCAGATTTTTGACTATGAAGCAGCCTCTTTAATTCCCCCAATTAAAGGAGCAGTCATCATTGCAATAAGTAAATGCTCCATTTTAACCGATGTCATAATATGCACAATGTGCTAAATGTTTCAGATAAAAAGTAAATACTTACAACCTATCAAGGCGCATCCTTTGACACAAGAAGATTATTTCCCAGATTCATTATAGCAAGTATAGCCCTTGTAGGGGATGCAAGTAGGATCACAACCATTGACAGTCGTGTCGCAAATCTCACCAGACTCCCATATATTATCTGTAAAATGATTTAAAATTGATTTCTCTTACTTCGGGCGCCTCCTACGCATGTTGCCTCAACTCCATTCAAAAGTTTTAAAGTGAGGATCCCCATTGCCTTAAGGCAGCTTTAGTAAATATCGCTCAATTAAAGAGAGGTCTTTTGTAACATATGCTCTTTAAATAATAGTAGTAACTTTAATTTTAATAATAGTGATAATATTGTGGAGTCTTATATCTCACTAATTTAATAAATATCATTAGGAATTAATTTGAATGAAAAGATATAGGCGCTAAAAACTTAATTTTTAAGATAATATATATTCTCCTAAAGATTAAATTCATAAACAAGATTTAAGTAAGTTTAAACACATGCAATAAGTAGATTTGTATTTTAATGACTTATTTTAATAATATTTTAAGCATTTAAATAATAATTTTACAGTATCAACAAAAACGACATCTCATACAAATCTTTAAGTAACTCTAATTAATTTACTTTAACTTAATTATTGTAAGAATCAAGGGTGAAGTCAAAATTGCAAAAATAAATACAATCACAGACACTGAAAGTCTTCTCCCTTTTGCAGGGTAAATATA
>JAJKFJ010021939.1:0-16148 GCA_027382625.1 Tetmemena sp. SeJ-2015 | reverse complement strand
CATGTAACTAAGAAGGGGGCTTTTGAAATTAAATTTCATGAGAAGAGGCTTTAACTTTTCAAAGGCTAGAGAGCTCTTAATCTGCTCTTCATCATCTAGATCTTTTTTTTGGACAGCTTGCTTGAGTGAAGTGGGGAAAATTCTAAATTTAAAATGAGCGAGCGAACATGAAAGGAATATAAGATCATGCATGCATGCATGATGACTAAGAATTGGCCTTTGAAATTAAAATTTCCCATGTGAAGAGAGTTTAACTTTTCCAAGGCTAGAGAGCTTTTAAATTTTTCTTTTCATAAACTCTAATCTTTTTTTGGAAAACTTGCTTGAGTGAATGTGTGGAATCTAAAGTTAAAATGAGCGAGCGAACATGAAAGGAATATAAGATCATGCATGCATGATGACTAAGAATTGGCATTTGAAATTACAATTTCATGTGAAGAGAGCTTTAACACTCCAAGGCTAGAGAGCTCTTAATCTTCTCTTCATCAGCTTTAGCCCTTTTTTACATTTCCCCAAAATTTTTTTAACAATTCAAAAAGGGAAATTAACGGGAAAAAAGGGTAAGAAAAGATTAATTTAAAGCCTAATTCATTGTTTTATTTGCGATGAGGAAGTAACCAGTGACACCATAGCTATTCTAGCTCATAATTCTACTCAGGTTCTGAATTTTTAAGCCGACATCAGATAGCCTTCTCTATTGCTCTTACTCATAGATCAGAGCTGCTACTGGAGTTTGAGTGAATCCCATCTAGAGAGTTTGCAGGGGAGCTCTCTCACTCACCAAATAGCAAAGTCTAAGACCGAAGTCTAGGTCACCATTGACCTTCGAGCACCTGTGCTACCTTCTCAATTACCACACCCTGGCAGAGCAGAAGCACCTCTCTCTGGCTTTGCGATGCCTCATGTTTCATCGCCAGCACCCAGAAGTCAGACTCTGCAAAGTCTCACTGAGAAATATCTATCGCACGCATGGCATAAAGTTCAAGGTTGCAAGGAGTGACTATAGCTTGAGTTGGCGCAAGCAGGAGGAAATACTGAGGACACAAAGTTTGCGTTTACAGCAGGATGCTAGCTAGTAGGAGCGAAAAAGTTTACATAGTCTACCTCGACGAAATAATATTCAAGCCTTACCATGCAACCATCAGGTTTTGGGCTAAGCCTTACCAAAATTAAGTGCTTCTCAAGGAGGGTGTTAAGCTCGATACCATGGCTCCTCTCGTTATGATAAGCTCTCATGCAGGCTTAGAGGAGTTCGCCCTACGCGAGATGTCAATCTCCATAGAGATCATTGCACACGAGCTGAGGCAGCTTAGGTTGCGCCATCCACGGGAAAGGCTCTAGGTGTTCCTAGACAATCTCAGAGCTCACCACTCTCGCTCAGTCGCCCAGGCTTGCTCTGAGTCAGGCATTTAGCTTATCTTCAACGCCCCGTACTTCCTCTTTGCTTAAACCCCATCGAGGAGGTGTTTTCCAGAGTGAAACCATTTACAAACGGGCACTCGCGCGAGAGGATTCCCGGGGTAGCCGGGCCCTTTAGCAAAATAGACATTTTAGCGGGCGCTATTCGATCAAATAGAGCAACTTGATTTGCCAAGGGCACTATAGCACGGGGCCTAAAAAGAAGGGAAAACCAATTTCATGGGTTTGGGAAAGTGTTTTGGGTTTTAAAATTTTTAAGCAGCTTAAGTTTAAGTACTCTTTTTTTAAAAATTAAAAGCCAGCATCCTCTTAGCAGGAGGCGACCTTAGTATCGCCATGTCAACGTCAAGGGGCTTTAGCCCACCGATTCCGTTCCCTGCTATTAGGCTGTCTTCCCCTGCTCCCTCGTAAGCACAGCTAATCTCAAACCGCTTTCGCTTCTTCTACTGACGCTTACCAGTCGAGGTAACCTTCAGCAATGCCAGAGCTCTGCCCTTCTTTTCTAAAACATAAACTTAGGTACCACAAATTCTTACTCGAATAGTAGGGTTAAGCCTCAAGGCTTCGAAGCATCTCAGGGCTAACCTCGATGGTGTCTAGCTTCTCCTCCTCAAGTCTTCCTGACATTCTGAGCTATTGCTATGCATGGAAGAGCTTCTATAGGAAGTCTCCTCTGAGAGTGCCTAGAATTGAAAACATGTAGCTGCGCTCAGGCAGCTCTCCCATATCCTCATAGTAATTGAGATAGCTGAGCAGCTCCTTGTCCCCTCGCACCATCTCAAAGGTGCTCGCCACAGAGAGTTCAGGGTAGTTGGGAACGTTGATTTGAGTGAGCTCCGCCGTCCTCATCAGTAGCTTCTACCCTGAGAGGACATCCCTCAGGAAGCGTGGGCTGGTCCTCTTCTGGGAGGGCAGGTGATAGCCAGCTATAATAGCTTAAGTAGTATTTGATTACTTACCTTGGAACTTGAGATAAGAATAGAGGTCCCCCTTGGAGCTGAACTTCGATTCCAGCTGCTTGCTGCTGACGATGTGAGTATGGTTGATGCTCGTGTGAGCTCTCTGGTTGAAGTTCATCATGACTAGAGTCAAGTCCTGTCTGTCTGGTCCTCCTTTAAAATAAGTTTAGGTCTTAATTAACTGAGTTACATAAGCTTAAATTAGAGCTTGGGCTTAATAGTAGAGCTATCTCTATTAACTAAGCTGGCGAACTAAGTTAGGCTAGACATAAACATGTGTCCCCGAAGCTGCACTGTGCTATCAAATCTATGATTGGCAATGGATAAGGTGATTTGGCTGTCTGTAGCGAGCTGAAGTTTCTTGCATGGCTTGAAACTCTAAAAATGAATTAGAGATGAAAATGGATGTTTTCAACCTCGAAAAAGAGATGATTTTGGATGTTTTATTGCAGAGATGAAAATGAATGTTTTCAACCCCAAAAAAGAGATGATTTTGGATGTTTTACTTACATTGAGGAAAATAAGTGAGTGCTATAGTAAAGTTGGGGCTGAGTAGTGTGTCTTCTAAGCTATCTCTCTTAGGGTGACTAAAGTTTAAGTGCCTAATTATTTAATAGATATAATTTACTATTTAATATGGAGAACGCTAGCCAATCGCAAGGCGCAGGCAGCAATACCCAGAGCGCTGAGCTAGCGAGTCCTAGGCACAATTATAGCTCCAGCTTCGCTGAGCAAGGAAACGTAGTCCCTTAGCAAAGAAAGTGTGGACAGCTGGGCTATCCTGATTGGCTGGATGAATGGAAATCTCGAAGGAGAGGATAATAAAGCGAGAAGGTCCAACGGCCCAGGATTATGCTCAGGTGCACGCATTGCCACAGAGTATATAAGCCCAAGGAACTGAAGAGGCATGCCGTGGTCCATGAGCGCGCCAAGGGCTTCTTAAAATCAGAGGCTCATATTAGTGCAAGCTCTGTAATGATGAAGTGGGGACTTTCCCTTCTTCTCGCTCGCTCAAGGCACATCTGTCAAGCCATAGAAAGGAGGATCTCTTGCGCTATGGCTACAGCCCTCTTGTCGTGAAATAGCTTAAGCTTGAAACTGCTCCTTTAGTCGCTCCTAGCCAAGACGCCATTGCTTCAGGTAAAGTTATCCCATGCGATCTCGCTCTGGTTTCTACGCTGCCCTTGATTACAGCAGAAGATTCCGAAGTCAAGCAGCCATGCTTGTCAGCGAGCTATGCTTGGCTCCTGTGCAGAAGCTACAGCATGAGTTAAAGCACGAGGAGCCACAACTCTGCAATTGTTAAAGAGGTCTCTTTGTGAGAACCAGTGAAAGTATCGCCCGAGCACTTGATGAGCTAGGAGTCCCATTTACAATCCGATGGGAGCTCATTAAGATCTTGGAGCACATTGCATAGCTTGGAGGCCTCTTCTTGGAGGAGCCTCAGAAGAAAGAAGGAGACTGAAAGCACCATTTACAATTCAGTCGGTAGGATTTACGAGAGGATGCTGAGAGCATGATGAGAGTGTTCAATGACTTCAAGGTGACCACCTATCTCAGGAAAAAGGTGTTCAAGGTTCGACGAGATCAAGCAAGTCTACATCTGGCGGGATGGTATAGAATTCACCCACAGGAGTTTAAATATAGCTTTGCAAGGGTTTACTAAAAACCCCCCCAGACTGGATGCTCATTGAGGTTCTAATACATGCTCGCTTTGTTGGAGCAGTCCCCCAGCAAGGGGGTGACACACCGATTCTCCCCCTTTCCTACTTTCGCATCATTGGAAAGACCCCTCCAGAGGTCTTCTTGAGCAACTTTTGCCATGCGACCATGACTGGCTAGGAAAGCCTGGACCAGTGGCTGCCACCCATTCCTTGGATCAGACATCGCGAAGAGGCTAAGGTGCTGGCGGCGAAGGCCTCGTTTGACATCTACTCCATGGGCCTCATTATCTGCAGTGGCTTCCTCAAAGACACTCTCCTAGCACTCACGACGAAAAGTGGCTCAGTTCATACAGCATTGAGGCTATAGTACATTGCTTAGGGCTACAGCAAATGGCAGAGGTGGCTCATAGACAACCTCATTCAATTTAAAGATGGGAGCTTGACCCTAGAAGACATGGGAAAGAAACTCAAGCACTTTTTTAAAAAGACATGATGTATTATATTTGATAATTAAATTTTATCTCGATATTTTCCTCTTGAATGTTATTAATGTGATGATTATGTAGCTTTCTTTGATTTCTTTTTCTTTTTTTAAAGGATCTTTCTTGAATATTAACTATAAGACTTTCATTTATCTTCTAATTTTTTTATTTCGCTGTTTTTACTCATAAGATTATAATGATTTAACTTACATAATTCTATTTTTAGAACTGATTTTTTCAATAATTATATCTTTCATCAATGTTCAGCAATTTCTTATTATTTTTTTGTATTTTAATGGCAATGTTTATTTAATTAATACTTTAATATATTAGCTATTTATATTAAAATCGATGATTTATTAATTTAATAAATGGAGAGATGCAACTTTCTCTCAATTGTAATCGTAGTATCAACTACCTATCTTCTACTTGTTCGATAGCTTAATAAAAATTTATATGAGTTTCTTTTTTAATCATCTTCGTAGCACCTTCAGTAGCTAGATATGAATCACGCATTCTCTTCATCCTCATCGTCATCTTCATAAAAACCTTTGTCGCTTTTAATCTTTGACTCGCGCTCCCATACAAAAGTTTGCTTGGAAAAAAAGTTCTTAGAATTTGATGCTGAATCTAATGGTCTAATTATTTTTCAAATTGTATACACTTCAACTGCCACTGATTTATTCCATTTTAATTTTATATCTAATTTAATCCTCTTTTTTATTAAATTTCTAGCTATAATTAAATTAAAAATTGAGATGTTTATATTTATTTTTATATTATTTTAATAGGACTTTCTGTTTCTAGATTATCCTAACTAAAATCTCTTGTCATAATTGAGAATGGGAAAAACATTATTTTAGGTTTGTAATCGATATTTAAATTTTTATAATTTTACTAATTATATTTTATGTCATTATAATTATTTGATAATGAATTATTTTTCCGATATAGTTGCTAATTAAATTAAAATAGACGTGTGGGCTTTCACGTGATGTGGCACAACTGATCAACGAGTTACGCCTGTGAATTAACTTTAAATCGATTAAGTTATATATGCCCGGTTAGGGGTGCTTAATTCCTAATTATTATTATTATTTCAAATTAAAATAGATAATTGGTTAAAATAAATAGCAGATAGCTGCAACTTTGTGGTAGTTTAAAGGACTGATTCACCCCCTTATCTGCAACTTTTTCGATAGCTTGTCAAAAAATAATATACTTTTTTCATTAATCATCTCCTCTACACCTCTCAGTATTGAGATATCCTTCGCGCATTTCTTCTTCCTTCTTCAAACTATTCAAATATTATGTCACTTATAACTTTGTACTGAGCGCTCCCACACAAAAATTGCAAGAACAAAAATTTCTTAAAATTTCATGCTTTATCATATGGTGCATTAATCATTCAAATCTGAGATACTTCAACAGTCCCGATTCTAATCCATTTTAATTTAATATTTGATTTACATAACTTCTGTATTAAATTCTCAGCTATAATATATATTTAAAGCGTGGATAACATTTATTTAATATTATAAATTTGGAATTGATTTTAAAAAATAGAAATAAATAAATTCATTGTTGGAGGAAGTTAAATAATAAAAGTTAGAAAAAAGAGTATTAGAGTTTAACTGATTAGGTTTAAAATTAAAGTCCTGACTTTCTGACTAAAAAAAAGATTAGAGAGAGATGTGATCTAGCTTTCTGACCAAGTGAAAAATTAGAGAGAGAGTTGAGCCCCATCTTGCTACGTATACTTTCCAAATCCATGCCTCTTGCGTTCTTTGTGTTCTCCTTCATCGACATTCCATCTATGTGAATACTCAGTACTGGTCCCAGAAGTAACCGATGTCTGTGCCCAAGGTGTACCCCATGGTGAACCGGGAGGTAGCCCCCGCAGGGGGAATTCGAACCCCCTCAGGTGGCCGGAGGTAGCGTGTCTGTGTTTACCGGTGTGTCATGTGAAGAGGGTATTGTGAAGAGTAGAGGAACAGTGCTAGTGACAGAGCAAGAAGAGACTGTGAAGTACTGCCGTGACAGTGAGGGACGGGTAGTGGGGGCTACCTCCCGGTTCACCATGGGGTACACCTTGGGCACAGACATCGGTTACTTCTGGGACCAGTACTGAGTATTCACATAGATGGAATGTCGATGAAGGAGAACACAAAGAACGCAAGAGGCATGGATTTGGAAAGTATACGTAGCAAGATGGGGCTCAACTCTCTCTCTAATTTTTCACTTGGTCAGAAAGCTAGATCACATCTCTCTCTAATCTTTTTTTTAATCAGAAAGTCAGGACTTTAATTTTAAACCTAATCAGTTAAACTCTAATACTCTTTTTTCTAACTTTTATTATTTAACTTCCTCCAACAATGAATTTATTTATTTCTATTTTTTAAAATCAATTCCAAATTTATAATATCTTAAATAATTTAAAATATATCTAAAGTATTGTGACCCTGGCATTAAAAAAAGCTAGCTTTTGAAGAGTCAAAAGACTTAATTGGAGTGGAAGACTGTTACAATAGTGAACATGTCATCTCAGAACATGAATGTTATTGTGCCAAGAAAAAAACTCTAAAAGCAGAATGCCAAACTTCAAAAACTGAAGATAGAACTTTAATTCACTTGCTAGAAATTAGAAGGTAGTTATATTTAGCCTGAATTGAAATGCCATTTCTAAATTAATTTTTGTAAAAAGCATTTAATATTTAAATTCCATATTAAGAATATTATCAACTAATTAATGATATCTTCAAACTGAATTATTACTCTTATATATCTAAAAAAAATTAAAATTAAAATAAGCATTGAATATTGCAACGCAGATGAAATATGAAAATATTTTCTTGTTTCAAATTATAATAGAATCTCCTTTTTCCTAATTTATTAACTCATCTAATATACTTGATCTAGAGGTATCAATTATAGTAGATTATCATAAAATCTCACACTTTAGCCTAAATTATTTAAGATATTTATAAAGCCATTTATTTTCTATCATATTTTATTTATCATAACTATCTTTATTTCCTTGAATTTTTTTCTCAATTTTAAATTCATAATAGTCACGGAAATTTTATTTTTAAAGGGCATCTTTACGCTTGTTTAAATGCTATCCTACAACTAATTTGAGTTAAGATCAAGCATCTAGAAGATGATCTTATTAACTAAGAATAAGTTTTCTGATCCTAAAGATATTTATGGAGTCCTAAAGAGAAATCAAAAGATATTAATTTAAAATAATAAACAATTAACTTTAAATATTTTAATTCAATTTAATATTCATAAATTTTAACAAGTTATTATTATAAGTTATACATGATAGAATATTATTATAGTTTGAATACAAATTGTTGATAGGCGACTGCTATATATTACAAATAAATGATTTTTAATGTTTTTTATTGTGACTGCCAGTCCTTAAGTGTTTTAAGAATTGAGGATTTAAATGACTAATTCACAGAAATGCTGTTTGTTAGTTTTATTTACACTGCCTAAATTAAGTAATTGTGTATTTATTTGGCTTGCTTGTTTTAGTTCTCTTTCATTTTGATATCTTGTTGATACTTGTGTGGAAATTATAAACAACAACTTAAGTCTGACTAATTATATCTGCTATTTCTCTAGGCATTTAGTTGTAAGAGGAAGCTGTTTTTATTTGCATTAGTAGAGGGATTTGACTATCTTGAAGGTTAGTTCTATATTGAAAGCATCTTAATTGCTTATGGATTTTACTGACCTGTCTTCCGAAGATAATCACGAAGATAATACAGTAGGTCAAGCAATCTTAGAAAAGACAACAGTGGGAATTCCAAGTGAGCTTAGCCTCCTTTATACTTTTATGATTAGTTTTGTTCTAATTTAAATAGTTAAAACTGTCAGGCTCTGGCTAAAAAACTTTAAAAATTATTTAATTTTAATAAATAGCAGTAGCCAATCAACAATTCCTATTTAACCTATAAATGATCGAGGGCATGAAAGCATAGCTAAGATAGAGATCATGACAAAAGTGATATAAATAAGATATAGTTTTAAAGAATTAAGTATTTTTATATGAGGGAGCGAGCTCCAACCAGATTAGTGTCAAAATCATGAAGGATACTGCTCTGTTTCAGTTTTTGTGCCTGCGGTCAAAGTCGCTGTTTGGTAAGGATGAGAGAAGACAATTTCTGGATGTTTAGATTTCTGCTTTAAATGGTAAAGATTATGTTCATGAGTTGTTAAAAGTAATAAAATTTAAGCATTCTTATAAAAAAAGTTTGAACTTTTCATGAAGATGAGTCGCTGGTGATTGGAAGTGAGACCTTAATTATTTGACACTATTTTCAAGTTATAGAATTAATGCCCTTGATTTTAGATGAAGTTTGGGTTATAGAATAGTTGTTAAAGTAGACATTTATATTAAAAGACAATTTAATTTAAAGTGAACTTTTATCTGATTCCTTGCACAAAATGAATTATATAGTCAGGGCGGCTTTAGAGATCTTTTTTTATTATAGGATGAATATGAATAGATTAGAGGTGGTAGCAGAAGGTGAAATAAACTGTCGGGGAATTGATTTGGTCCTTCTCCTATTAATTTTTAAACTTAATTTAAATAAAAATGCACTAAGAAGATGAATCAGGAATGCAGGAGTACTCTATCTTTAGCTCCTTCCTTTCACGATCTGAATTTGGAGGTCACTACAAGCACCCGGGGGACTTCTTCAAGAAAAGAGGATACTCTATTTGAGGAAGGACGCTATTCTAATCTCTCGCAGACGATCATGAGTTCTTTACAGACTAGGGGGAGTTTGAGAATGTAAGCGAGGAAGCTCTATCAAACTGGTACATTGCTTTCAAAATGGTCAAGGTCAGGCCTCTTATCTACAGGGCGTTTGCTGCAGCTTTCTACATTGACGAACTAGCCTTTGACCTCAATTGCTACATCCTGCACATGGCGACAGCTGAATGCTAAAGAAGGAAAGGATACGCAAAGGCATTCTTGGCTGATGTTTAAGACTATCTGAAGTAGCAAGAGGTGGCGAACCACAGGAGTGTTGCCATAGTGTGTGGAGTAAGCGAAGATTCTTCCAGCTTACAGTTTTTCAAGTCTATGGGATTTGGCTCCAAGCTCCTCCCAAGATACCGCTGTCTTGAATGGAACAGGAGGAGAGTACTTTGCAAATACATTGGTGGATATTGTATAGACGAATTACGTTTTTGTCCCACCCCAAATCGCACCACAACCCCAAATCGCACCAAAATAAATGCTAACTTTGACACGATCAAGTCTATCAAGAGTCATCCTAAGACTAGCTATGATAATGTGACCCTCATCAGAAAAGGCAAAGCACCATAGAATGCAGTTCAGTCTCGTGTAGGTGAGGAGATTGATGGGAGTTCTATCAATTCAGAGTCAAAACCCCAAAACCCCATAATATGATAAGAAAGTGAAAATAAGTTGTGTATAATTAATTTCTTTATTAATACTTATAATCATGCTAAATTTAACCCTAAACAGCCAATATCTAAAGTCTTCTAGAAGGTGACCCTTGACGGGTTCTGTCTCATATCTCTAATTTTATACCTTTAATGTGCCTTCCTCCTATTCAGAATGAGTGTTAGTTTTCATAGGTTGCTGATTATGACTTTGTTTACTAACTTTTTCAAAGTTCTGATACCTTGTCTATCTTAAAATGTCTCTTGTTGCGAATATATTGCATCATCTTCACTTTCACACTTAGAAGTATCCTCTGTTCATTATCGGCATCAAGTATGATTGCGAACTATAGACCTAATGTTCCCACTGGCACTGAAACCGTTGAGCCCACAGTCTGTCCTTATGAAGTAGCCTGCCCCCCAGTCCCTTGCACCGATGCTTCCTCAATGTTTTCTCTTCTTACCAAACTCTGTTGAAGTCTATGACAGTTGCCTAGGCTGTTCAAAGTTTTTCATGATGTTCTCTGGCTTGAATCTTTGTGCAGCGAATCCCAAACTCAATTGCAACTCCATCACTCCTTTCTTAACGAGTGTCAGTTGAGATAGCAGTAAAGCTAGTGCTTGTTGCGGCTCGTGCTGAGAAATTCTCTTAGTGTTCTCCCATTTAGGAAGGCGGATGGCGATGTAATCATGCTCGATAAGAACACCAGCAAGAAGATGAAGAACGTACTAGCTCCAAGTTTTTTCCCCTCGCGTTCTCTCAAACACTGTCAGCGTCGAACTCAAACTCTCTTCTTCCCTTCTTTACAAGATATTCGTAAGGGAAGATCTTGTAAGCATACTCTTTTGTATTGATGGTGTCTCTTCGGACTTCGCATCACGCAAGGGAGGTTAATTTGGAAACACACTCCTCCCAAAGTACAACTCTCAAGCTGGAGTCTTGCTTTTGAGCTAGGCTTGAAACTTTACTACACCATACACTCAGGCCTTCTGATTCATGAAACTCAATCTTCCTCTTCTTCTCCTCTTTGCTCCTCTTTAGTTGAACCGTCAAGGATTCGTGTTGCCTGCCTCTTAGCTGGCACCATCTTTAAAGTTGCTTTATCCTCAATTACAAACTCAGCCCATGTGCTTCTTCCCATGGTGTTCTTGAAGGAAACAGAGTGGAGAGAAAGTGGTCTGCTCGACAAGTTGACAAGGATAGCACGTCCATTTCTAATTGCTTCATATAGTCCTTAGGTTTGTCCTGAAGTGGACGTTCCTGATGTGCCCGCTTGAAGGCTCCTTTTGAGGATATTCGAACCCTGTCGTTGACATTAACTCGCATTCAAAAGTCTTCTCTCCTCATTGATCTCTGGAGCAGCAACAAGAGGAGCATCAGGTATGAGGCGATATTTTAAACGCCCACCGACTTCTCAACTCTGGACTTGACAATTTTAAAGCACACGAGATCTCCTTGCTCGAGCTTCCAGTTCAGAGAGCCTCTCCCCTTGACTTAGTGGCACACAGGCATTACTTGTTTGGCGGTTGTCCTGTCTTGTGCCGTAACCATTATAGGTTACGCCTCGTTGCTGTTTGCTAAGGTCTTCCGTATCTTCTCGTCTCATTAAGCTGAGCGTTGTTGCCATACTTAAATTCAAATTTTAAATTGATGAAGAGCCCGCCCATAATTATTCATGTATGCTGTTGCCCCTAGGTCGCAGAGGCACTCACGAAACATCAGAGTGCAAAAGATGTCATTTACTTTGAATTTCTTTCATCTGTTTGAGAACCTTATTAGATAGCCCAATATTTATCTCTTATTCTGCTTGCTTTTGCTACGAATTAAGTTCAAAACGCAGTTAGTAGTCCTACTAATTCCGTGGCAACCATGTTAGTAATGCTGCATGACAAACGCTTAAAAATAGATGCTACTAATTTCATTGCAACGTCCCGAGAACTGCTACTAATTAAAGTTTGACCCAGCAACTTTATATTGCTACTACATTAAGTTTTAAGATATAATTAGTATATTAATTTTACAGGGAGGCCACCAGCATATAAAAGGAGCTCCAGTCTTCAACAACTTGCACACGATTCCCGCTTACTTCGTTCATTTGTAAGCTCTATCATAGTTCTCAGCTTTCATTCTCTTTACTAATAATTTCAATAATAAATAGTAAGACTTTAGGTTCGTTCGGATCTAGATCAACAATAATAACTTTGATTTTCATAGAACAACGCGTACTCGAGCAAGATGGTGGAAACTTGAAAGTTAACGATTAAGAGTGGAATGCGCAAGAGTTTCGAACTGAACAGCGTTTCAAGCAGAAGACACTTCTACAGGTACCTCATTTAGACAAGGGTAAGAAGCTCTCATAATGGAAAAGTAACAATATATCTTAGTTGGTTGTTCCCCTTCCCGACAATGGTTATGAACAAGATCTCGTTCCCTCAAAGCAATTCTTGCTGATGAGAAAGAAAGCTCTCAAAACAACCGATGTCAACATGATGGAGATCCCAAACTTTCCTGAGATCTCAAACATAGTATGACGATTGCGTGGGAGATCCGGAGTTGCTCTATTCCTTCCTAACAAGGAAACAACTCTCAACCAAGTTGCCAGAACGAAGGTCTTCTTTGGCGTCCTTGCTACTGTGCGTGCAGAGTACCTCAAAGAGATCATTGAAGGATGCAGACAGGAAGAGATTCTAAGTAGAGGAGAACGACCAAAGAAGCAAGGAATAAAGTATCCCTACTTCTCTAGTTTGGGCAGCTTCAGAAGTATCCCTTCTCTAGTAAGTTTAGAGTTTAACTGTGTAGAGAACCTCGCTATGGCATCTACTTAATGAAGGAGAGAGCAAAGGTTTTCAGAGCACGGAAGCAAAACACAAGCATCGAGGTGAGCAAGCGTCTATCACTATACAAACTTAGGGGACGACGAGATGCACATAGATGCGGGCGCAGGTTCGAAGATGAGGGGACAGCGCTAGGTGCATTCTGCCCAACAGAAGAGAGAAAGGAACTCTTAAGAATCCTTCTTTCCCAGATAAGCAAAAGTGACTTAAGTCATTAAGTTAAGCTTAAATACTTTTCCTAAATATTCAATCTACCTTATCTCGCACATAACTTTGTCTTCTCTTCTTCCACTCTCTACAACTACTCACTATTAAATCCTCTGTATCGATAGCTTAATCAAGCATCAAGTGATAGAGCAGCATCTTCTTTATAGTGTCCCTTAACTAAAAGTTCCAGTAAAACTCAATGCGTTGAACTCTGGCGAGTATGGAACATTAAAAAAACAGGAGTGATGTCAACTCCAAGGGTATTGCCTTTTCGCCTTCCTTCTGTTTGTGTACGCTGAGGTGTAACGCACGTTACAACGATCTCACCGTCCCTTGATTCTTCCCATCTGAGGGCCTCCTTAAGGAACCGCAACATACTGCTCTCGCATTGATAGACGAGGATGAGGACATAAGCTTCTTAAGCCTATGAGTCTTGTCAGCTGATTCTGCAAGTAACCGCACTTGTAGTTATATTTACTTTCTACTCGTAAACTCTATGTATCCGTGCTTTCTTGTAACCAAACTCCTTGCTTCCATGAGGTTCTGTGTAGTGAACAACAGCTTCGTCAGGCACATACAGAACTTCACGCTATCCCTCTACACCTGAGCAGCTAGTCGTAATATATTTCAGATTATTATAATAAAATGGCTTAGTAAGTCTATAACGCGCTTCCACTCGATTCCAAGTTTTATACGTTATCCCATTTCAACGATAGATGTTTGCTACAGTCTACGGAGAAATCTTGAGATTTAAGGAAACTATCTATGGAAGATCTTCGGCGCGCTACTCCCAAAACTGAAGTCCTATAGTGGAAGAGTTGAGGACAATCAAATAAATTGATGGCACATCTTGAAATGTAGAAGTGCGATGAGGAAACAAGCTGCAACTCCTAACTTTCTATCTGCAAAGCAACTTTCAAATGCGAGAGTATAGTGCGCGCCGGCACTCTCAACATTTTCTTGCGATGGAGTTGATGTTGAAACTGGCTAATACTGATAAGGGTGAGACCACATCCATACCTTAGAGTCAAGAATGAAAACTGAGATAGGATGGATCATGTATTATTTTTTGAGTAATTTCGCGTTTGACTGGCATTGATTATAAGTATTAATAAAGAAATTAATTATACACAACTTATTTTCACTTTCTTATCATATTATGGGGTTTTGAGTCTGGCGATTTGGAAGAGAAGGAGGGTGATTTGAGTAGAGGAGAGAATATGTCAAGAAGGACAAGTAGCCTCTAGAATATATGGAGACCTAGATCAAGTCCAAGAATTTAGTTAGAGCGAAAGGAAAGGCATTGAGAAAAGGAGGAGAGCGAAATCAAGATGACCAATACAATGGGAACCAGGAGAAGTCAAGTGAGCCAGAGGGAGGCCCTGTGAGCAAATGTGGTACATTCCATAAGCATTGTCGCTACGAAGGCTGCAGCACGCTGAAGGTGATCACTGGAAACCATTGGTACAGGCATGTCAAGTAGCACTTAGAGACTGGGGTTTCTAGAGAAGAGATATCTTATGAGAGATGCAGTGGAGTTCATTGTGCTCTCTGTTCAGTGTGTAAGTGGAATTCTCTCAATAATGAACTGGGTCTAGCATGAATATGAAAAAGAACACTTTTGACATAAGTTGGTGCGATTTGGGGTGGTGGTGCGATTTGGGGTGGTCATTCTATCAAAGCCAGTTCATTCCAGCATGTATCAATCATTCGAGAGCATGAATCTCTACATTCTCCTTCAAACATTGGTCTGATGTATTATTTAGGGAGGGAGCAGAAGGTGAGCAGGCACGAGAAGCACAAACAGATCAGGTGCGAGATCTGCCACAAGGTCAAAACATCGGAGAGCTTCAGGACATAGCACATTCCATCAGTCTGCAAAGCATGCTAAAGGATAGATGATGAAAAAGGAAAGCAGAAGGCTCAGAGACCCAGACTTACAAAGTGAGGACTGAAGAGAGGAGCTGGTAGTGTGAAGAGAAAAAGAATGAATAGTTGGAGACCTGTATTGAATTGTATCGCGAGGAAGGCATTATACCAATAAATATGCAGATTAATTGCAGATAATCATAAGTAATTAATAATGAGGGGATGCTGTCTCCACTGAATAAATCTCTTTCTAATGCTAATATAATCAATTCCCCGACAGTTTATTTCACCTCCTGCTACCACCTCTAATCTATTCATATTCATCCTATAATTATAATCCCTCTTTAATTTAATTTAATATTTAAACGTTAAGTAAAAGCCTAGCACAAGAAGGACATTATTTATAGAGACTTGAAACCAGATAACTCAACTGTCACTTATTTGCTTCCCATTTATTTATCTTTCTACTACCTTCAATTTTCCATTAAATTCCGACCTATAATGAAAATAAATCCTCAATTAACAAATCTTATTCATTATACTTTTCTCAATTTACAGGAGACTTAAGACATACAAAGGACTTCAGTGCATTAATATGAATCGAAAATTATCACCTGTAAATTTAAAAAAAAAATCTCGAGAAATTTATAGATTATTTTAGGAAAATTTTTTCTCAAATAAATAATATGGGATGAATACGAATGTAGAATCGGAGGTAAGAGATAATTGAGATAAATTCAATAGTAGACGTTGATCGAAGACCTAATGTTCAGATGGTTAAAGCCTAGATCAATCAATTTTTACTCAAAGGTTCGAAACACACAGGCAAAACTTTTTTTTTAATTTTTGTTCCTGACCAATATTTCTAATATTAATAGCAATAGTAGTAATAGTAATAACAGTAAAATTAAATGGAGAGATATTTAAGTTGAAGATGAAGAAAAGGAAGATGAGGAAAATTAATAAGAGGAAGAATAGTTTGAAAAGAGGAAAAGTTGGAAAATAAATTTGAGATGCTTCAAAAAAGTGAAATTCAAAGCTGATAGAGTTAGGCTCAAAAGTACGCAATTAAAGATCAAGGCAGTTATTAATCTAGAGATTTTTTTATTAATTTAACCATAAGATCAATTATACATCTCTTTTTACCAATCTCTCTAATCTATTCTTATTCATAATATAATGAATAATTATGTCGATTTTGTTGATTATTATATTAAATTTTGGGTGACTGAAGAAAAAAAGAAGTGAGCTCAAAATTCTTAATAAATTATAAATGACTCTGTGTT
>JAJKFJ010021938.1:0-67657 GCA_027382625.1 Tetmemena sp. SeJ-2015 | reverse complement strand
TCTGTCGATCTGAGTCTAATTATTCTGGCGCGGGTCTATATTTATCCTGCATATAGGAGAAGACTTTAAGTGTCCGGTCATTGATTTATTTTTGCAATTTTGACTTCACCCCTGATTCTTACAATATATTGATTTAGCATTTCTTAGAAGAATAGAAAAAATTATAGGAAGAAAACTAGAAGAAGATTAGTTAGGAATAGGAGAGGTTAAAAGATATAGAAAGAAAGCTTTAAGCGAAGAGACAAGAATAAGACAAGTCATCTTTAATTTAGCTCAGAAAGATTTCAGAGGAACAAGAAAAGGATCTTGATATTTACGGAACTGCTAATGATTAAATACTAGCTGAGTAAAATGACTTAGTTTATTTTCCTATTTGTTTTTTTTTTGTGTGTGCTGAGAGTACTCCAATCAAAGAGTAAAAATTACTTGAAAAATAGAATGAAGCCGTTCCCAAGGCTCCTAACTCAAACGCTTCCCCTTACAAGACAGTTCCAAAGGCTTAGGGTAAATTTGTTGGATAGTTTTATAAGAGCAGCGTCTCTTCTACTCTCCCGCTAAACTAAGACCTATCAAAAGTGAAGGGCACTTCCCAACCTGAGAAATTGGATTTTTCTCGAAGTTTGAAAGGCCAACAAGAGAAGTTTAAGTCGGCTGCTGCAAGCACTAAGCAAACCTCTCCAAGACAGTCTCCTGTATAGAGTAGCACAAATTCGAAGCACTTTTCAAGCAATATAGCACATCTCGATCCCTATGAAAATGTGGAGATGGCCGAGAAGGCCTTAGACTTACTGCTGTCAAGAGTTTTCTAAGAAACTCACAGAGAAGAAGTTCAACTTCAGAGTGAGAGGCTAGAGTAAAGAGTGATCGAAAATGGAAATTGTGAGAATTAGTAAAACAAAAAATTCTAGATTTGAAGCATTAACAAAGGTTCCAATAGTTTGAAAATTTTTTTTTGCCAGCTATTTTAAGTGATTGAAAAGCAAAGAGACGTTTAAAACGGTGTGGTTTTGATCTAGAATTGATGAGCAGAGAAACAAGTCATTGCAGCAGAAGAATAAATTTATCAATGCTTAGACATTGCAGTAAGTTGGGACCACTCATTCCCCTATCAGACATATAAAGCTAAAAACGAAAGCCGTCTGTAGCAAGAAAAGGAAGGAGGATCCAGGGTAAGAAAGATCAAGAAGTTGCATCTTAAGAGGAAAACTGCTGACCTAAGTGGAATGGATTTTGCAGATAGTTCTCGCTATGAATTTGATATCTCTACAATTAAAAGCTATTAAATTATATTAAGAAATAAATTAAAATCAAAGGGAAGCTAAATTTTAAAAGGAAGGGGGCTCTGCAGCTTGTTTAAGTGATTCCCAGACAATTAAGCGAAGTTTACTTCTTATAAGGATATATATGTTTATCAATTAAAAGAAATTCAAACTTTGAGAAGACACAAAAATAAGTTTTTTAAGATCTATTAAGGTGTTATAATGCTTAAAAAATTTATCGATTGGTTTATCATAAACATTTTGGAAATCTTCAACTGGCTCCTTAGATTATATTTACTTTTATTTGTAACGGATTTGCTTTCTCAAAAATTTTCTGCTATACTATTAAGCTGCTTATTGCATATTTGAATGAATAACTAAGGAACTAAGCAAGAAGCAATCTCAAATGATGAAGGAGATGAAGATTCAGGATGTGCTGGACATAGAGTTCTTTGAGAAATGCTTCTTCGGCAAAAAGCTAATAAATAAAGACTAGTAGGTCTTCAGAGTCTATGCAAATGAGTTGCTCGAACTCATAAAAAACAATCTCAGCAAAGACTTGAAGAAGAAGTTAAAATCAATATTGTTTGTTCATTTTATCACAGTTATATGCTTTTTATATAGTACAAGGTATTTAAGGATCAGAAGAAAGCCATGCTTAGGGAAAAGAATAAGCAAAACTCAAATGGAAAGAAGAAAAATTCTAAGTTTATTGCTTTCGATGAATGATAATGCTTTTTTCAAATTCTAAGTCGCCCGAGCAAAAGTTTGACACAAGTCTGGAGCTAAAGGGATACAAGTTACTTGCCAACTACAGATCGACCAAGACTCCTGAGCCAAGGGAACTAGAGGAAAAAGATCCTGGAATGGGAGGCTTAGACGATGAAATTTTAAATATCTACCTCCCAAAGCAACTCAACAAAGGGTCTTACAAGAAGAGGAATAACTCCGTGCAGTCGGTTACTGGAAATGTCTAAGATCTCAATTCAAATCAGGATAGTTATCTTCTTCGTATTATTATAATCTGCAAGGTGCGAATGGTAATGCCATAGAAACTTTCATGAACTTCAATCCAACTATGAACTATCACCAAGATAGTATTTAGCCAAGCTACAATGACTTGCAAGGAACTCCTTAGAGTGCTGCGATTGGTCATAATGGCTAAATCTTTTACAACTTGTAAACTATGAACCCTACTAACGACTATGGGGGTATTGGATTATCTTACACCGCGGATTAAAGAGGAGAAGATCAAAGCAAGACCATGAAGGGAAGGAAGAAGAGACAGCCAAGTCAAGTCAAGGTTCTTAATTATGAGGATGGTATTTTGGCAGAATCAAGCACCAGTAATTCTTAAATCGGATTCAAATCAAATATTATATAGTATGTGAAAGCTTTTTTTAACTTTTTTATTGATCGGAGGTAGGAAGCGCGTACCATAATTAACTCCTCCTAAAAATCCCTAGCAGGCTTAGAACTAAATCCGTGTTTACCAGAATCTCGAATCTTAGATTAAGGATATTTTGAGGAACAAAAATTCTGCAATTTCCAAAGTCAGGACAAAGCGTAGATTAGCCAACAATTCAGAAAGACACTCCCCCGTTCCAAATAATGATATAGAACAGTAACATCCCAATAACTTCTAGATTATTAATTGGAGTTACTATATTAATTGTATTATAAATTATTTTATGATCAATTTCATGCCGCATGCTTATCCTCAAAACGAACCTGTGTCTGCAACTCTTTCACCACTGATGATATCGAATAAGAGGTAAATCTCAAAGCAAAGAGTTATGAATCAGATTAACTTAAACTAGGGAAATGTACGCAACATCTAAGTGCCTAAATTCAACCAACCACCTTCTAACGACATAAGTGTCATCCCTTCTAATTAAACAAACCCTTCCTCAAATTTAGATCCGTCAAGGCAAACTTACAAATTAAGTTTGCTTTAAAACTGCAGAGTAGCAGGCTCTGAAATAGTTTGGTGGAGGCGGTGGTACTTTCAGTACAAACTAAAATCGGCTACCTACTCCATAATCTCCCAATGTAGCAGCATTGCAGTTACAGCAGCAAGTAAGTGGACCTGGTTAAGTTCATTTATAAGCAGACTATTTGCAATATAAGAAGAAAAATGAGATGGAGATAATGGCCATTAGCACACCCAAGCAACGTATTGATTAGATAATTGAGAAAGCTCGCAAGAGTAAGATAAGAGGAAGTGAAGCGCAAGAGGACTCACCCAAGCATCTTAACTTTGGTTACAGTACTCACTATAGCGGCGGCTTTGGGAATAATCTTTAAAAGCCTAGAGAGTTATCATTTAAAAAGCATATTTTATCTTAAGTTAAGCAATGGAAGAAAGAATGTACCTAGACCCCTTTCTAATATGAAACATGCTGAGCTCAAAGGAATGGACTATAACAAATTAGAGCCTTTCATCTAAGAATTTATCTCCTCAAAACAACAGCAGAAGCTCAACAGTTAATAACGAATAGCTGCTAAAACCAAGTCTAAAGGAAGATTTAGAAGAGAAGGAAACCAAGGTACAGCAGCGGGGAGTGCCATTTTAGGAGCTTCCTCTCCAAATGAGATGATGATGGGTGACACTTTCTATGGCTCAAATATAACTAGAGAGGAAGAGCAACTTATTCATCAGCAAAGATAAATGAGCAAGAGCTTCTTCGCAGTGACTGCTTAAAACTCCCCTCGAAGTTTTAACTATAAACAAGGGCCAGGAGTATTCAAGCCTCATATTTAACCATTTTTCTTTCTTAAGTAGCCTTAGCATCAGAATCTGATGAGCTAATCTTTTTACCAACCTGGTTTCGGCGGTAGTAAAGAGGAGCTGTAAGAGGCTCCCAGAGCGATGAACATTCGACAATCGGCTGTTTGAAGTAATTAGACAATTACATAGTAGAGCTTAAAATTTTCTCATTATATTATTGCTATAAAAATAAGTTGAAATATAAAATGAGTGACACTTAAAAGGCATTTATAAGTGGAATTACATGATAAATCTTAATAATAATTTAAATGGAGAAATACCAGCTACCTTATGTAATTAAATAAACTCCAAAAAATACCCACAAATTTCTTTACATATTATTCGATATAATTTTACATAAAAAATTGGTAATCTAATATTTTTAGTCGAATTAAACGAGAAAATCTATTTCTGAGAATAGAACTATCATAATTTTAATTTACTTTTGAGATACCTTGCCTAGACTTGGTTAATGTGAAAGCTGTGCCTGAATTAGTTTCAGAGCTTGGAAACGGTAAGTAACTTCGCCTTTGCAGTATAAGTAACTACATCCTGATAAGGTTTGCTTTTGGATATTTCACTTTTTGAGAGTAATAAAAGCTCTAAAATGTTTCTGAGAGTGAACTTGAATTTGGCTGCTGATTACTGAAAAGATAAATAATAATCTGATTTTAGACACGTTGATTTACTCAAACAAGGTTAAGAAATTCAACCGATTCGATTGGACACAAGAACGCACCATCATCATCACCAACAAACGCATCTTGAACATCAAGAAGAATATAGCTGAGAATTTAATAAAAAAGAGAATTAAATTAGATATTAAATTAAAATGGAATAAATCAGTGACAGTTTAAGTGTGTCCAATTTAAATCATAATTACACCATTCGATTCAGCATTAAATTATAAGAACTTTTTATTACTGCAACTTTTGTGTGAGTGCGCTTAGTACAGAGTTATAAGTGACACAAGAATTGAATGAAAATGAGGAAGAAGAGTGTGTGAGTCATATCTCACTGCTAAGAGGTGCTACGAGTATGGTGAAAGAAGAAGCTCATTTTAATTTTTGATAAGCTATCAAACAAGCTGCAGATCAGGGGATGAAACTGCGATTACAACTGTTACCATTTTGCAACTCTCCATTTATTATTTAACCAATCCTCGTTTTAATTAAAATTCCTACTATAGTAAGTTCTAAAAAGAAGTGAAAATATCATCTCTAAGAAAATGAAGATTGGAAGTTATTGATGCTTCAATTACCGGTTTTACAAAATTTATCCAGATTCTAAAGATATTTCTTATTCATAGCAATTCATATCTTGGTTTTCCCTCTTTAAAACTTTGATTCTATCTTTAATTTTGTAGAGGTCTAGAGAGCCATCAATGTTGACAGACTCATTGGAGTTACTAAGAGCTTGAGTTTATTAGGTAAAGTTAAATAAGGGAAGTGGATCGTTGGTTGTATAAATAAGATTAAGCTTTAATATATGCGAACAATTATCTACAAGAAGAAAATTGACTAGCTTGAAAAGAAAAGTATGATAAAATTTAATATTAAATAGGAAAAGCTTAGAGTTTGATTAAATTTAGACACTCCATTGGTTGATCACTGATCTTTGCTGAGAAATCCTATTAAACATCAGAGTTTTAATTAATCATATCTCTACTTATGAATTGAGTTTTCATCTTATTTCTGCAACCCACGATCCACTTCCCTTATTTCACTTTAATAAATATTTTAGAGTGAATAGGGAGCGGGAGAGTTCGTGCTACACATAAAGGACGAGTATGATTACAGAATGCGCTCTGAGGTGAAAGACTAGATCATCGATATCATTCGTAAACTCTACTATAACAACCTCTCAAAGCCACTTCCCTTCTACGGTGTTAAGCCCAAGAACCTCAGCGAGTTCACAACTGGCAAGAAGGACTTGAAGAAAGGACTCAGTAGAATTCCACTCGAGCTTGCGAGGATCAAGGACGAGGATGATAGCTCAGCGGATATGCAATTTAACATGGGAGAGGAAAATGAAGATTTCAACAACCAAATACACATAGTAGACTATCAAGGTTATATTAAAATTTTAAATGGAGGAGAGAACTTCCTCGTATAAGCAAAACTCGATTCCTGAGTTTGCAGTGGACAAGGAGTGCTCTTAGATCCTGTAGGGAAGAGAGAAATCTTCTACCCTGTATTCTAAAAGACGCGATCAGGTAACTACCCTCGATGACTTCACTGTGAAGAAAGTGATAGGACAGGGATCTTTTGGAAAAGTGTTCATGGTGGTACATAATGCCACTGGCAATATCTATGCAATGAAGAGCATAAGAAAAGATGTCGTCATTGATAGCGAGTAGCTAGAAAACCTACGCCTCGAGAAGCATATCATGCTGTGTGTTGAGCACCCTTTCATCATAAGCATGGAATATGTCTTCCAGCGTGACTTCAGAATCTACTTCCTCATGGACTTCATAAAGTAAGTTGCAGCTTGCACTAGAGCTAAGAATCTATCTTACTTAATCGGATTCTTAAAAAATTTGACTTAACAATTCTATTTAGAGGAGGAGAGTTATACAGATAGCTTGCCTTAAAGAAGAGACTAGATAAAGCAATTATAAACATCTTTCACATATAATATAATGACTAGATGAGTACTAAGCAAAATTCTATGCAGCTCAAGTAGCACTCGCCTTAGGTTACTTGCATAGTAGTAGAATCATCTACAGAGATTTGAAGCCCGAGAACATTCTTATAAACAAGGACGGCTACATTAAGTTGGCAGATTTCGGCTTAGCTAAGATGCTTGGTGAGTCAGTTGCTAACTCTTTCTGCGGCACTCCTGAATATCTTTGTAAGTTTGAAGAGGTTAAATAATTTATACCTTTTAGCTCCCGAGATGATAAATGGAACTGGCCACGACCATACTATCGACTGGTGGACCTTGGGTATTCTTGTTTACGAGATGGTGATTGGCATCCCACCTTTCTACAATCAGAATAAGCATTAGATGTACTATCTAATTGAAAATGGTCCTCTCCGCTGGCCCACACAAGACAAGCACGGCTTTGAAGTAAGTGCAGAGTCTCAAGATCTCATCAGCAAATTGCTCGAGAAGGACAAGATGAAGCGTCTTGGAAGAACTGGACTTAAAGGTTTTGCTTTTATTTTATTATCAAAGAATTTATGGAGGAGTTGAGGAGATTCTCTCGCATCCTTGGTTCGCTGAGTTAGGATCCGTAGATGAAATCCTCTAGAAGAAAGTGAAGGCGCCTTATATCCCCGTCATCAAGAACGAAGATGATACAAGCTTAAAAATTATTATAAAAGTAGCTACTTACTTTACTTATAAAGCAACTTTGATGAAAAATTCTCTTAACTTGAAGTAGCAGAGAGCATAATAGATCCCACTAAGCAACAGCTTATAGAGAAGCACAGAGACGATTTCGAAACCTTCTGAGAGCCACATCATTGTTGTTGTTGCATAATGATATCTAATTTTATCTCTTCGCAGTTAGCATATCCATCTTCAATAGTATGACTGCATGGAGGCTAAATTAACTTTACTTAATTACGATAGAATGCAATCTCTGAGAATAAAATAGCTGATTTAAAAAGATAAATCACAAACTAAAACTTGATGATGAGTGAGCGCGTAGCTGTTATATATTATTGTAACTCCAATCGAGTTCAAAGCTTTGCTTGGTAGTGAGTTTGCAAGACAAGGATAGTCTCGCCACTCTTATATAGAGAAAATTTATTCTTAGAAAGAAGCCCCTCTGAACGAACTGCTCTTAAACTTAGACTCATGCAGAGGTTTAACTCTCAAGCTGACTTAAGGATCCCTTAAGCATATTTGAGTTAATTATCTCCAACTGACTTATATGGCAGCTGAGTTATGAAGCTTGAAATCCAGTTCTTTCAAAAGGGAAGTTCTTTCTTTATTAGGAGAAGGGGGATTTATTTATGGCTCAATGATTGACTCACTGCAAGTGCAGATGCGGTCAAGTCAGAGCTGCTCATTCATAGTCAGCGAGCAAGTCATCAATAGACTACTCTTACAACTCTATCTTCCAGAACTGATTAGCTAAGTAGGGTTGAACCTCTTTAGTTACAGTTTCTCCATCTGTTTTCTATTCCTCTCCATCTGATCCATTAATGATAGAGAACTAAACTTTAATGTGCTAAAAAGAGCCATCATTTTCATCATCATCGCCTGATTAATCGTGGTTGGATCTATTGCCTGATTTCTTGATATGCTGAGCCTGGTTACGCTTCTTCATGAGATGTTGCTTAAGTTGTCCTTGCCTTAGCATAGAATCTAAAAGCTGTTCCTGGCTGTCGTCATTTTGCTCTGAATAGCGTCTTGATTCGTTATCAGCAATAATCTTAGCAGAGTTCTTGAATCTGAACTTTTCAAATTTCAATAACAAGCTTTCACATTAGAATGATCTCAATTTTTACAACTAGCTAGAGTCGGCATCATTTGGTCCATAGTCTTCGAGTTTCTTGGTCCATTTAGTCTCGAAAACCTTGAGTTGGTTGGTACAGAAGATGTTCCAATCATTCTCCTTGATGCATTTCTCTTCCTCTTCCTCATCATCCTCATCGTCGTGATGCTCCTTCTCACTCGCCTCTGCTCCCTCAGTCATCTTCTTGAGGGCGAGTGCTATTTACACAACTGTGGCTAAGTTACCCTAAGTGGTTTCACGGCCACTCTCAAGAGTGAGGTAGACTCCTTCTTGTGAGGTAAGGCGGTTAGCAACGAATTCTTTAAGTTGCTCAAGCTCCTCCTGATCAAGTGCTCTCTTCAAAAAGTCAAGCACCAAAATTGCTTGCTGGTTAGCTACTGATGAGAAGGGATAACGTTCAATGATATCGAGCATAGTACTTATAAGCTGCTTTCTCAAGATAAATAGCATCACAAAATTGGCTAACTTAGATATTAGATTATTTAGATAGTGCTGATGTATTGATCTGAGTTGAGCTCGACATATTTTGACAGAGTTTGGAGCTCCTATCTGACAAGCTCGAGAGCCTTTAATCTTCTGAGGCCGAATTTTCTGTGCTGAATACCAGATTGATTGTCTTGGAACTGCTCCTCTCCAAAGCAGTGAAGATTTCTGATTGTCAGCAAGGCATGAGTAAGTGATATCTAGGAAATGGTTTCCAATGGTTTGAGTGAACTCAGCTGCCAAGTTTCCAATCTGCTTCTCATAGTCTGGGAACTCACGGATGATGTTTATCATAACGTTGAGGGCATAAGCTTGTCCTACTCTATTGTCCAAGTCGCAGGAGTATTTAATAAGGGCAGTGAGATTATCCTTCTCAACTAATTTGCCATAAGTCTGCTCGTTGTCTGCCATCTCGAGCAAGATTGAGTGAGCATTCATTGTCTATTCGAGATCGGTGTTCTTGGAAGATAGCTTCTAGAGAAGTATATCAACTACTTCTTATTTACGGGCTTGAAGAATTTCGTACATTTATCTCTCCTACTCGGTCATGCCCTCAGTAGGGTCTTGGGTCTTTTTATCCTCCAAATATTCGTCATTCTTATCATCTTAATAAAATACACTATAATGGAAATGCTGCTATTTGATCTGTGTCAGAGCTAAATCTATCTCTAAAGCTATTCTGAGCACCTGAATGGTTACTTGAGTTGACTATCTTAACAAGAAGCAGCTCCACTAGCAACTGAGATAGAGAGTGATACTGGAGGAAGCGAGTCAACTTGATGAAGATATCTCCATTACGGTGGATGAGGATATACTGAAGCATCTTTTGCTTAATCTTGCCTAAGAGAGCCTGAACGATCTTGTTGAAATAACCGCAAAGGATAGGTTGCACTTCTTGGTCTGGCTCCACATCAATAATCCAAGTGGTAATAACTAATTGAGATCAAGAATGCCAAAGAGTTCGTCCATGAGGGAATAATCATACTCGATGATTGGGTCTGGTTTCTGGAAGCGGGATCCTTAGGCTTTGGTGGAATGAATAGATAAAATAAATTCTTTTCTCCATTTATACGATAAAATGTATTATAAAGATATGGTGATGTTGTTGGTGTGAGCTTCTCTGCTATCATTCTCATCATCCACGTTAACTTCGGAGTCGTCCTCTTCTTCTGCTTAGTGCTTTCTCTCATCATCGTGGAGTTGCTTTTCCTCAGCCTCTTCTCTGTGTTGTTCGGCATCCCCCTCATTTTGTTAGTCTGGCTGCTATTCGCCTGGAGTTTAAAAGAATTCATTCATCAATTTTATGATCAGTTTCTTGTGGTTTATTTTCCTGAGTAGTATTATCAGCAGTAGAGCCTTGAGTATTGGCTGCAGACTCTGTGGACTCTTATGGTTCTACATTGCTTTGACTCTCCTTGTTTTCTTCTTCGTCACCCTCAGAATGCAAATGCAATTTGTATAACTAGTTTATATGATTCCTCGTTTGATTTGTCTTGGTAAGTCTCAGTCACCACCTACTCGTCATCTTAATCTTCCTGAGACTGGAGGTTAGGCATGGACTGTTCAATCTCTCTCACTTCGATGAGTCTGTCAGCGAGGCGCATGCTGCTGGCCAAGATGTCTGTTGCCACAAAAGGATACCTACATGAAAACTTAAGATATGAAATTCACTATCAAATAAATTATTAGCTTAGCTGCTTAGGGCAAAAGATTCAAGTTGCTCAGAATTGTTATCTTGATCAACTCTCAAGCAAATCAGAAAATAGATTCAAGAATAAAATGTTTCATTATAATTAAGAAAGGATCTAAGAGGAGAAAGAGAGAGAACTTTGAGTGAATGGATATTTTTCTGAGTGAAGGAGTAGTATTGCACACTCTTATTTAATTGTTAATTGCTGGTCTGACTATTATCTGGTATTATATAATTCGTAAGAAATAATCATCAACAATATAATTTTTGTGAAATGTCTGATCGATGGGAGTTTCTGTATGGAGCTGCTTTGAATTTTGGAACTTAAGTATCTTATAATAGTCTGCTGCTCCTTTAAATATCCTCTCTCTATCTTCTCTCCTTTCTGAAGTACTTGCTCCTGTTTTGACGAGTATGTTTGCAGTGTTATAAGATTGGGTGGGTTTACTTACTTGTGAGATGCATCTTTGTTAGTAGGGTCCTATGGGTCTCTTGTTGCGAAGTGGATTAGTCTCATCATGTTTTCTCTTTGCGACAAGAAATCTAGCAGCTTTGCATTTTGGGCCTTGCACTCTCCCACTCACATAAAAATAAATTATCATAGATCATATTAAGTAATTACAAACTATTAAGTAGAAATATATGTCTTAACATCAATCATATCATTTTTTAAATTGATGATTAAGAACTGTCTCTTCCTCTGAGAGCAGCTCGTCTAGTTTATTGTCTGACTCCTTGGAGAGGATGTTGTTAATTTTCTTCTGGCCAAGCCCAAAGGCGCTCAACAAGTCTCTGTATATAAAGTGCATTACTCCCAAATAAATAAAAGCTCATACTCTTTGCGCATTATTTAATTTTGGGATATGACTTTGATTAGAATTAATGAATTATAGAGTGTGATTGTTAGCTAGTATTAAAATCTGCTTCTAATACACGCCCTCTTATCACCTCTTTATTGTTGTTAATTCAATATCTATTAAAATCTACCACCTTAATCACAAAAACTATATTGTAGACAACTCATAGACATATTAAATTTATTGATCACTGAGTATACAAGAATAATTAAAAAGCAAAAGGGTGTATTTTAGCGGCCAAGCCTTAGCAATTAGAATTTAATTACTCTTGTGAAAATTGTAAAGCCTTTAATAATATCTAAGTTTGAAGAAAGAGGAGAGCAGTTGGACTTACCTGGCGAAGATAAAGTTCAGCATTTTTAATTCTATTAAATTTTGCACTCATCTATCCATACTCATCATCAAACATTTTAATATAAGATTTCTATTAAGAGGAAATTTAAAGACGATATATATAATTAGAAGGGAGAGTTGGAGGCTAATATAGAGGAAGGTGAGTCTCAGAGAATTCAGAGCAAGAGAGAAAGGGAAACTGAGCTTTTGAAGCAAGGGATTAAAGAGTACTTCTGCAGCAAAGAGGAGAGAAGTATCTCTGCATAAAAATTAAGAGCTCAAGATATCTCTAATAAGTAAACTCGGCTCAATCCGTTTTCAAATTAACTAAGTGATAACTTAGATCTTAAAGTTATATAAAAGAAGAAAATTATATAATTATCATTAAGGCGACATGGGATTTTAAGAGCAAAAATAGAAGCAGATTAGAGATGAGGTCGAGAACAGAAATGAGTAGTATAAGCCTCCAAATATTTTCATAGAGGGTATAGATGAAAAAAGACCTTAGATTGGTTCTAGAATAGAAATGAAACGCTTCTCTCAAGAAGGTACCCCTGAAAGAATTCTTTATATTTGGAATTATTTTAGAATGCAAGTTTAAAATACTCAAAGTTAAGAGGATGAGGAAGTTAAAGAGTTCAAGATAAGCCCCTAAAGAAAAATAAATTTTGAAGGTGAAGCATTTTTTCGTCCAAAATCTATCTTGAAAATATTTTCCCTTTTCATTCATAAATGAATTTATAAAATAGAGAAGCAGAGAGAAAGAATAAATTCTTTCATACCTCAAACATCAAGTTTGAATAGGAGTGGAAACTTGCAAATTGAGGACAAATCAGGTACGAGGAAGAATAAGTTGAATAATTCTCAATAATTTTAAAATGATATAATCTGTGATCCAATAAGTGGCCTTGACTTTGATATTAACTAGCCCTTACTTGAGAAATGATATCAAAATAAGTTTAGATTTTAAAATGAAAAATATTTGCGCATACTTTTAAAATGTTTGTAGGATGAAATTGTTGAGATTCTGAGTCTAAAATTTTAAAGTTTATGCAAATTATTCCCTTCATTAAAACTCATGATTAAAGTCAATTGCATCGAACACTTGCTGGTCAGGATTTAGCCCCTTTGCTCTTGCTGTGTAGTAGCATATCATTTAAAGAGCTATCACTGCTTGCAATGCAGAGAACATGCTTGTAGAAGCCTGAAGCTAAATGAGAAAATACAATAAAAGATCAAAATTTTAGATGATGGAAACGAGAAGTATCAGTTAGCTTGGAGATTAATTAAATGCAAATTTAATTAAAAAAAGTATAACTAAAAAAATAATTATAGATATCCTCAAGTAGGGAAATGACAACGATAGTTGCTCCTCTTTCTCTTACTTGGCCGATATTAGAAATGACCTGACTTAGGTGCTCATCATTTAGAACAATGAAAATGACTGGAGTCCTTTCCTCCTCATCAATCATGGAGAGAGGGCCATGTCTGAATTCGCCACTGGGATATGCCTCAGCATGGATAGTTGTCACTTGTGTGAATTTTTCTGCCATATAGTTTGCTGCGAAAAAGCCAGTTCCCTTTGCCAGTATGAACAAATTTTCATGGTCTCTTAAAAGAGTTCCAATTTATTTATACTGCTCCTTGAATGGTCCAGTCAAAGCGTGCTTCAGTCTCAAGTTCAACATCTCAAGATCCTCAATAATTTATTGCCTCTGCTTCTTTGCTTGTTCTATAAAAATTTAAGACTTACTATAACTTACTATTCTAGGTCTTAGACTTGTGATCTGAGAACCAGAGTGCGACTAAAGACATACAAACCACCTCTGGAATGAAACTCTTGATATCGCAGTAACAATATCCTGCTTTCATATACATACCAATCTGTGTCTCTTTTTGATTATCAAAACCACTGCTGTTAAAGTTTTCTCCACTTTGGTTATAGGTGAATCCTCAACGTTAACCACATTAATGCAAGTCAGCTCAATCTCCTTTGCAATCTTTAGAGATTCTATAAGATGCTAAGATTCTCCTGACTAAGAAAGAGTGAGATAGCCACCAAACTGAAGTCTTTCCAGGTCACCTCTTTTAATTTCATGTCCATCGAAAACTCTGATTGTGTTGAAGCACTAAAGTGTTTTCATGATGTAAGAACTATAGTCTGCTGCAATTTTACTGGAGCCGTTAGCAGCAATCACTAGGTTTTAAATTAGTTTTAATTCCTCTTTAGCCTGCTCAAATCCTCCTAGATACACTTAATGATTTGTGATGAATTTTCTGCCAAAGTCAATCAAATAGAACTATTAAATTATCTTCTATAATCGCTTGGTTAACTGCGTCTGCTGATTCATAGATTTCCTCCTCAAAGATAAAGTCAAAGCCAGGTTTAGGTAGTCTATCTACTTAAATTTTCTTTTCGAGCTTTTCAAGCTTGTATGAGCAATCATCTTTCAATTCGACCAAGTGGTTACTAGGAATCTTATGTGTTGTCACTCCTTTACCGTCACCCTCCTGGAAAATCAAATCGGTAGTTGACACGACAACAGAGTTCTTATCTTGCCCGAGTATTAGATCTCCAGAGTTCTTCACTAGGTATAATCGATCAGGGGATTCAACTCCCATTACTGCAAGCTTCCAAGTTCCCATCAGTTTTCTTTCTACTACATTTTTCAACGCCTCTTTGACTGTAGCTCCGTGATCCATCTCTATTCCGATCAGCTTAGCAATAAGTTGAGAATCACTCTCCGTCTAGATTCCATGAATCTTATTCAACTACTTGGATAAATCTTCGTAATTAGCTATAAACCCATTATGGAAAACAAGAACTCTATTCTTTTCATCAGCATGAGGGTGAGCCAAACTTTCTTTGATGGGTCCTTGGGTCGATGCAAATCTAGAATGTAAGATTCCAAGCCTGCTTCTCATTTTATGAGGTTTCATTGTGAATGCTTGAAGCATCTTGTAAAAGCAATCATCTTCCTATTTCACAGAGATATGAGATTGTAGAAAAGTTTCGCCTGAGTCTTAATGTTATTGCAGCTCTATTTGGGAGGTGAACTTATTTACTTCGAGCACCTTTGACTCTTCATCTCTCAGAGCCAGGCCGCATTAATGATAGGGCTGCTTTTGTAGGACTGAAGCGTGTGTTGTTAAGAAGTCCTAAGCATTTTCCTCATCTTTGCTTACATATGCCAGAATACCTCCGCATTCATTCTTATTTTGCATGCTCATAAAAAAATTATCAGAGTAACTTATCTTTCTTTTTATGCTCTATGGGAAATTGATAAAAGAGAGAGGCTTACCTGCTTCATCTAAAAGGCAAGTCCAAATGCAGCTGCAAGAGCGAGAGGCTGGGATAGGGATAAAGTTTTTCTTCCTTGTTTGATCACGTGTTTTGTGAATAGTGTAGATAGCATTTCAAGATTAGTTTTACCTGCTCAATTAATAACTTACAAATGTTAGGGAATTAAAACTTAATCATCAAACTTTAGATAAAATATATGAACTCTGATCCTTTTTTTATTCATCAATTTTCTAATATAAAGAATAATCAAAAAGCCCTGAATAACCTAGGTAGTTTTTTCTAAAAATAATTGTCTAATTATTATGTAAATTTAATGAAACTTTTATGAGAGCTAAAATATTCGACTTTTGACACATTTTTAATAAATTATTTGCTCAATTTTATAATATATTCAATTTACTCCTTAACTTCTATTTATGTCAGGCCATTTAAATTCTCCTTCTAATTACTGCGAGTGCTCTTTTAATCCAATCCTGCTTTCGTAGCTGGGCCCATTCTTGAATAAAAGCCTATCTTTTCGGAAAGTTCTAGATCTCTAACATCTCTCAAATTTCTTTCCTTTGAATTGAAATTTACACTTTCTTTTGAATGTCTATGGCCACCCGCATTTTTTGAGCTTACTCTTTCCCTTTGATATGCATGCGATTAGCGATTGCTATTGCCACTAAAGAGATAATGTCTCTGCACTTTAACAGGATGCAAATCATAGTAAATCTCAGTCTCTAGATGCTGGAATATAATGTTCTTGGGTAACTGACCTAGCGTTCTAATCTAAACTATTAAATATAAGACAGTGATTCCTCCCACTATATGCAAGATTTCTATAAAATTGGCGTAAGCATAAGTAACTAATATGATAAAAGAGAAGAAAAGAGAATTAAAATTTTAGACAAAATGTTTTACCTTTTGTGGGTTCTAAGATGTAAAGAACAAAACAGACACAAGGATTATGGCCGATTAGGAGGCCTAAGAAATCTTAGACGAAATCACATTGAGATCTATTTCCTAGCTTCTCTTCTTATTTCGGCTTCATTCTCTTCCAAAGTATCTCGAAATTCATTACAATCAATTTAAACTCAATCATCATTAAATTGTAGGTATGAACATCGCTTTAACATTCAATTTGATTTTAAAGAAAAATATAATTTAGCTGCCATAGGCAAGATGATGAGATAATCTTGAATGGGTTTGTTATGATCCACTCTTTGGCAGATTAGGATCTATAAGAACCATTCAAAATAAACCATAGATTAATTAAGGTAACTTACTAGCTAAGTCAAAAGGCCAAAATAGTAGATAGACTTGAAGGCAAATCTCCTGGTCTTTAATAAGAAAAGCTACAGATTAAATTCATAGTGGTAACAAGGTTTAAGAAGCTTACTTTAACAATTGAGATAGCAGCGACGACATAGAATGGAGTCAAAGATGAGGTAGTGTTAGAGATGTCAGCTCTCATCAAATTTTCGCAACTCAGATAGCTGGATAAGGATTAAATAAGATTCATTTATAATAAATGTGTATTTAACTCTCATATATGTATTTATTAAAAGCCTACTGCAAGCAAAAGATAGAGGATAAACTTTTGTACTAGGTATCCAGCTGATACTCTGTGCCACAAAAGACAGCCTCGTTCTTTCAAATCTGACACCATGGAGACAATTACTACGCATATTAGCAATAGTTGTAGATAGCAAAAGCAGAAGAGAGGGACCATCGAGTAAAACAGATAATCTGAGCACTGTTCATAATTAAATGCTTATTTTTATAATAAAATAATGATTCTTTTTTTTTCATGTTGCTCATGTATTTCATGAGGTTTTTTAATCTAAAAACTAATTATGATAAAATAAGCTTACATCTTGAAGCTCCATAAATTAATTTTCAATTTATTAGGTTGTAAGATATATAAATTGAATTGAAAATTGAAATTAAATGATATCAAATTAATTAAATATTTTTATTATATTTAAGCTGTAAAATAATGCTCTTCTCCAATTCTATTTCTTGTTGAGTTAGTTCGAATCTTAAATGTTCATTTAGGTACAGAAATACAAGACTGCAAGCCAAGAAGCTTTCTACAAATAACCCAAATGCAATATATAAAAATAATCTCACTTTTTTAAATAGAATTAATATCCGTGATCAAATCTATCCAGGGCTTTATCAAGAGATTTTCACCTGAAATATTGCTCAAAGTAATGAACATCAAGGAAATAATTAAAAAAATTTTTTTAACTTTCATCTTTACTTTGATGCTCGTAAGTTTTAAGGTCAATATTTATTTTGAGACACTTTTTTAAATTTGTTTGTGAATAGTAGCATTTCCTTCTGAGAGATAATTTTTTGTTTGCTTTCTTCAACTATCCATACTATGACTATGAGAGCTCGATACTGTCGTTTAATTTTTCCATTTATTTTAATCCTCAAAATATTGGCTTATAGTGTAAACTTGAATTTAAAATCTCAAATAAATTGTTAAGCTCAAAACTTGTCTCAAATAGTACGAAGGTCTAACTTTAAATTCATTCTCAAAACATATTATGAAGTTGATGACGAATTGAAATTCTTCAGTTATTCTTCTTCTTGGGTCGATTATAATTCATTGCACATTTAAACAGAAATTAATTCTAAAGATCAAGAGAAATGCTTCTTCTCTGAGACGCCTTTTCCTCTTCTTGTGTAGTGAGGGCATTTCCCTCATTTAGGTTGAAATTTGCTTAAGCTCCTGCTTCTTTCCTCTCTTATTCCACAGGAATTCCCTCAATTGTTATCTCTTTCTAGAGTGAACTCTGTTTCTAGCCATCTTAGTCATTCGCATCGCTCATCAGTTAAGTAGAATTAGCAAAAGAAGAATTTGCTACTTCAACATAGAGAACCGCCTACAGGATGTTTAGTGACTTTTCATCTGAGGCGTGAGAGCTCTGTTGATTCTGTCTATCTAGATGATGTTGATGCTTATTCTTCTTTCCATGGCCTCTCAATTTAAATTAAGATATGCTCAAACAATTAAAATTCTTAAGCTTGAGTCTAGCCCTTCTATTCATTTGCTCCCTCGTTCATAAACGAAGTCTAGAGCTATATAATGCTATCAAAGGCCTTTCCAAACTCATGTCTAATTTGATCAAAGTTATAGCTGGATTTTCCAATATTGTTAGTAGGGTTGAGTGGATCCACTATCATCAAAGTGCTTTAGAAACTTTCCTCATTCAATATTTAAAGTTAATAAATTAAAGAAACTAATGAAGGTAGGAGGCACTATCTGCTACTGCTCATTCACTATATAAAGCTTGACGTCAAAAACTCTTCCAAAAAAGTATTGTAAAAAGGCTGTGAATATGCGAGAAGGGAGAGAGTAACTGAGTGTATGGATCGTAATTCTGTGGTAAGTCCATATTCAAGAAAGCTATGATAAGCAGAATTAGTCCGTAAGAGCTCAGTCCACCTAAATGAATTAAAAACAAAGAAATTTTTTTACCAAAGAAAGGCGAATTAAGATCTCTGAGTGCCAAAAATTTCTTGAGTAAAGAGAGTAAGCTCCCGTAAAAGAGGATACTCAATGAGTTTCTACTTAATGAATAGACAACACTGAATTCCGAGATGAGCTGGTTAAGCAAAGTTGAGTGCGCCAGCTTGAGATAAATTTTCATTCTCATGCTCATTGAAAGTTATGTCTATCTTGAGCAGCCTCATATCTTCCTCAATAATTATAGCTTGTGGGTTCAGACTCTACAGCTGTTCTCTTATCTTTTACATATCAATTGTCTAGAAATATTGAATGGGAATTCGAAGGCTTACAATTTTTATCACGGGAAAAGTAGCTGATTCTATAAGTGAGTTGCTCTCAATACAATAGAGAAAGTTTAATTACTTGTGGAGTCTTCTCATTTATCTAAATGCGATGAATGTAGGAGGAAAAAAATATTACTCTATCAGCTAAGTTCTATCCAAGCCACCTTGACCATTAAATACTCCAGATACTAAAATATCCATATCGCTAGAGTCGATGGCAAGTCCAGTCGCCATTGATCCATACATTTGTACTTTCACATTTCCAAATTCTGTAAATTAGATTAAGGATAAGATATAATATTCACCTTGAAAGGCCTGCTTGACAATATTCTCAACTTATTTGAACGCAGCTTGCCTCTCTGGCTCAGTTCTCTGTAATTTGATATGCTGATTGTTGGTAAGTTTATATATCTCTCTGTCAAACTTTTGATAGAACTACTCCTCCCTCGTCTACGCTCTATACTGCTCCATGCTTTAATGAGATACCTGCTACTGCTATTGATATTGGTAATTCTAATGATGAGCATATTGGTTATTTTAATAGCCAGTATGATGGCTTGAAACTATTTGCATGATGGTCAGAGTAGTTGCCGTTACGATTGTTGTGAGGTCTTTAATAAGGGAGCATTAAAGCCTAACTGTTAATTCGGGGCAATTTAATTGTAAGGCACAGGAGATGAAAAACTCTAGGGATGAATTACGGGAGAGCTTAACTAGTGATGCAATTGATGGGTTTGCAAATGCTAACTTTGGTTAAATGCTCCAGGCAATTGAGTATTAAAGAAGGCACCCATTTATCCTTGCAATGCATTATTTTGGGGAATAATATTCATTCCGTTTATTGCTAACTGCATACTCTAGTTTAAGTTCTGCATTTGATAGAAATTGTTCATGCCATCTTGATTCAAAGTGAGAGAATTCTATTGCTATGGAACAAAACTCTAATATATATTCATAGAAAGCACTTTAATTACAAAAGGAGGACTCTTTATCATATTGAGTGCGAGATTGTTGCTATTGTTATGAATATTTTGCCTATTTGAATTCTTCGGGTTTTAGTGGTGAAGTTATTAGCCTGGTGAGATTATTTTTTCAGGTCTTTCATGCTTTTAAGAATGCTAAGGTTTATTATTTCCACCTGTAGGCATCTAATTAGGAGTGGCTTGAGGCTAAATCTGATCATTAATTTACTAATTTTGTTGCCTTTACTAAATGGAATTCTATGAATTATGATGCATCTTATTACTTTACCTTTGCTAAGGTAAATTATCAGCATGAGAGGTGTTCACATTCATATTTTAAGCTACAGGTGCATATTGACTAAACCCAGTCGGCATTTATTAGCTCATCACTGGTTGCTGACTCTGGCTACTATTGAGAGCCTTATTGAAATAAAAAAGTTAAGTAAGATAAATTCAAATTTAATCGAATTTAGCATGAAATTCTTCTATCTCTAGGTGTTCTAGCCTCTGTTGTTTTAATTTTGCTATTGTTGATGCATCATAAACTGATTCTAAGCGAACTGATCCTAGATTAAGCTCTAATCCGTGATTAGCTTACTATAGCTGTGCTTAAAAGTTTGGGAATGGCTTATTGTACTATGCAAGTAATTCATTTGAAATCATGTTATTCTACGCTCCATAGAGCTAGGCGGTATTAGCTCCTAATTATGCCATGATAATTTACTACTAATGGTAATTTTACTACTGCTGCTGTTATAAAAACTGCTGCATCATGAGAGGGTTTTGCTGTAAAATTCCATTAAAGTTTTGCTACTGCATCATTGTGTCCTACAGAAGTTAATTTTGCCTCTGTTAAAAGAAGGGATTGTTATTAAAGCTAGCCTGGATGAGTTAAGCGTTATTCTAGAATTGGTTTTATTAGTACAGCAAAGCTTTAGTTTAAGAGTGCTTAATCGTGTGGCTGAATGAGATGCTAACCTTGTAGGGGTTGTTAAACTATCTGGATCGAAGAAACGTTATGAATAGAGAAAGAGTAAGCAAACTAAAGATAATTTACTTAATGAAGGTCCTGAGGGCTTTTGTGATTTGAGTTTTTAGGTTTAGGACTATCTTTCTTGTGGATGAGATTGATTTTAAGAGGAGAGTTGTTCTTTCTAGGGCTTTCTTTATCAATGCCTAATTTTTGCTAATTTTGCTCGTTAATTGAATCAACTTGGGCATTTACTTACACTGTTAAGTTGAAATCACTAGGACTTTGTTAAGGTTGCTAATTTAATTCCTAATTAACAATTGCTACTTTCGCATCTGCAGAAATTTAAGGACTTTCTAGATTTTTAAGTTCTTAGAATTGAGGATTCTAAGTGAGCTCTCCCAAGTTTTAAACCTAAGTAGTACTTTGTGGCGAGAGAGACTAAATTGCAGGCAACTGCTAGTTATAAATAGGCATGAAGGCAGATGGATTATTCTATTACTGCTACTGCTGTATCAATGAGTTGAACTATTGCAAAAGATTAGCGTTGCTTACTTGTGAGTTAGGGCTTATAGAGGGCTGCATATAGTTAGGAGATGAGAAGTTCTGCTACTGCTGTTGCTATTATTGTTACTAAGCTAATCTCATAAAATTTTATTGTTATTGCTAAGCCATTATCTGCTGCTGATTTATATTTAAATAGCTTAAATAATATGGCTTGATCAAACTGCAGGAAAAGCTAAAATACACATTTATTTCTAAGGAACTAGTCAAGATAGTGCTAACTGAGTAGATTCTATTGTTGTTGAGAAGGCATTCCCATCATTTAGTGCAAGCTTTGATTTAAAAAAACATTTTAATAAGTTTTATATTGATTCTGCATTTGATTTTAGCCTTTCTTCTTTTTGTTTTACTAATTCTATCCTGGTTACTGCTATTAAATTAGCTGCTGCTGCTAATGCTACTGCTGTTAAATTTACTAGTTATTTTATCTTTGAACTTATCCTGAATTAAAATATATTGATTATATATGAATTATAACAAATTTTATAGATTTTGCTTTTTGCCTTGAGTAAACCCTTGCTAATTTTACTTGATCAAAGGTTCCCCAGTTTGCTCTATATTAGGAGTCTAACTTCGCTAATCGAACTACTGATCAATAAGATTCAGCCTGTTTGCTTGGAAATTCTATTATCCAACAGCACCATTACCACCACTTATCTAATTTTGCTACTTTGTAAGCTTGGGCTTTACCTTCTTGGTTGTTTGCGAATTCTAGTTCAAATTTTGATGATAAGAGGGACCTGCACTTGAAGAGTTATAAAGTCCTTAATTAGTTACTGGAGCGTTGCTATTCTAAAGACCTTTCTTATTATTTGCAGAATGGTTATTATTGGCTAGGTTGTTTTGAGGTTGCAAAAGAAGTGCATCAGGATTTACACTTACTCCATTCTCTCTCAGTTCTCTGCCTTCTTAAGTTTTTCCTTAATTTTTCTTAGGCGCTTGATTTTTCTTGCTTCCTTAAGGAATCTAAATAGAAGTTGCAGATTCTAAAGATGAGTCTTCGATTATAGGAGCAGTGATAGGTGACTACTTATTTTCTTCTAAGATGGGTGGATTTTCTTGATGCTGTTCAGTCATTTTAATATCCTAATCATCGAAAACTCTCTCTTATTCACCAATGAGAACTCCCTCACTCATAGGTTTCACGTCCTGAATTATCTGCTAAGATTTTTCTTCTTCTTTAATTTTCAGAGGAATTTACTTTTCTTATTAAAGAGAGACATCTCATTAGCTTTCGAAGCTCTTTCATTGCTTTAATCGATAGCCAAAAAAATTGCAATGAGGTTAAAATTAAAGCATCATTGATTTGCTTTTGATCTTCCTTTTGTATCATTTAGGCTTTTTAGGAATTAGCTGAGGAGCTAGTTTGTTAACCTCCTTTCTCTTTTTTGGCGCCTTTATCGTCATAAGCAGTTTGAAACATAGCCTCATAGCTGTCGAAATTTAGAGATTGAGGAGGTGGAGCCTGCTTCTTCATCTTTTCTCTCTAAGTTGCTTGCTTATTTTAAGTATTACTTCCTTTCTAAGTCTATGATGCAATCGGACCATTCTTTTGCTAAGCCTTTTAGTTATTTTGAGGTTGCAAAGAAAGTCCATCTTATACATTTTGAGTTTGGACTTTTTCAATGGCATCTTAAACCTGAGTACCTGCTTTAAGGTTTGGAACATTGCTTAAAGTAGTTTCCTGCTGCTTAATTTCCTAAGGGGCTTGATTCTATTACTCAATTTTAACCTCCTTTTATTCCACTATTGCTTGCTCTTTATTCTCAACAATAGCTTGCTAAGTGCTTGGGGCTGACTTCAAATTTTGACTTTAGTCTGGCTGATTTTAAACTAATAAAGAAGGAGCAGCTTAGTTCTTAGTTTGTCCTCTTTAAATGAAAGGACTGCTCTTTTGCACTTCTTTCGCTTGATACATCAAAGTTTGCCCACTAGATTATAAGTATACATTAATTTTCACAAGAGTCTAATAGTTTATAGATTAGTAGTTCTAGTAGTTGTTTTATCTTCGTTTGTTCTAGTTAGAAAAATTCTCACCCATTAACTACTATTGCTACTACTATTGTGCTTAATGAGAATCTTTGTTATTTTAAAATTGAGATTACTATTTCTAAGCTTAGCTTCCTTAATTAAAGCTTTAAGAAGGAGGGCCAGTTACTTATCCACTATTGAAAAAGCTAGTGTCCTTAGCCTACTATTATTGCTGCTACTATCTTCTTGCTTGATTATTACCACCTCTGTTGTTTTAAGTATTGGTCTACTACTCTTGCTGGATGATCTTTTAGCTTTGAATTTGATTAGCCTTTTGATTCTAGTTCTAGATTTAGATCTGATTGCCTGTGTTTTGCTTCCCTTAAGAATTACCTTTTGCATTATTCGAAGAGGAGAACTTTTAGTCTTATTGAAGCGACATTTTTGGAGTTTAGGGACTGTTCTCAGTGGAACTGGAAATCTCATTAATCATGATTCGAGTATCATCAGATGGATTCTTATACTCTGCTGGGAATAAGTCCTTCCAGTCCATTCAAAGTATGCTGATGAATTACTTCCTCGGTTCCCACACTTGAACCTCTGCTGCTGCCGCGCTTTGGAATGTGAATGTCCTCATCTTTCTCCTCTCGAGTTATTCTAAACTCAACATGCTTTTTGGTACTCTTACATATTATAGAGTTTAAGTATGAAAGTTTTATACTCTAGCTCCTTTCTTGGGAGTGAGATGCAATGAGTTCAATCTATTCACTGCCTGCCGACCCCTCTTATTTAAGCTTATCCAAATGTTCTTACTTTAGCTAATCTGGGGAAGCAAGCTCAATCTAAACTTGTTAAACTTTTTCAGCGCTGCTTGGCTCTTCTAACTATTGTTTACTAGACTATGCCAGATTCTACTATGCGCCCTTAGTATTCTAATTAGCGTTTGACTTTTTATTCTTCTTGGACCTCTTTGAAGAAGTGGGTTATGGCTATGACTGTACCTCTTTCTCCTTAGCCTAAGCTTTCTAAGACTTAGGAGGGGTCTTATTCTGAGTGGATTCGTGTGATTACTTGCTCTCCTCTTTGATGTCTTTTTAGCCTTGAGTATTAGGACCTTTCTTTCCATCTAAATATAATAATCATAAATCAAAATTGAGAGTATCTTAGAAAGATGAAAGAACTTTTTGGCAGATTCCAGTCGTGAATTCTCGAGCAAAGTGCCTCACGTCCAGATCTTCAGCTTCAGACAAGGTCAATACCTCTACTTGAGATGAGTCATTTCCCACTACAGCCTCAATGAAATTATTCTGTAGATTCAAATTTCTAGGTAATGACATAAAATTCTTAAATTTTATGTAGTTTGGGCAAGACTCTTGGCTCTTCAAGTAAATCTGAGGATGAAAATAGAGGCTTGTTTAAGGCTCTATCTTTCCCTGATTCATCTAAGTCATCTGAAAGGCCATCAAGAGAGTGATTTTAATCTGCTCCTTGCATTTTTGAAAAGAGTTTAGATGTCTAACCTTCTATATCCTCGTCAATACTGACCTCAATCTGATCTAAATTAATACTGTCAATTCCATCTCCATCTTCATTTTCTTATATCGTGAAATTTTTCAATTAGTTTTTGGGTATCAGAGAGATTTAAGAAGATACAGACCTAATCTATCTTTCTGGATGCAAAAGAACAGACTCTTCTACAGGTTCCTCCACTTCATTACCTTCTGCCATTTCTTAGTTAGGCAAGGCCTCAGTCTTTGTATTTTCTGAAGCTTGCAATTGCTTCTTCTTCTTTTTGTTCTTTCTCTTCTTCTTTTTAGAAGGTTGCTACTATCCCTCAGGTTCTGATGATGAAGGTAATTTCTTATCTGCTTAATTATTATCAGCTTAAGGTGTCTCACTCTTTCCCTTGATTTATAGTTAGGCCTGCTGATCAGCCTTTTAGGTCTAAATAGTGCTCGTCTACTGCTTCTACTCTGACTATGAGTTCTTCAGCATCTAGAAAGTTTGGTTGTAACTCACTGCAGTTTGAGATGAAGAAGAGGCATTCTTGTCATGACTCTTGAAGTTCAAAGAGGAAGAAGAGTTTTCTCCTACTCCACGATTACTTGTCTTGACTTTGAATTCATCTACGTATTCACTAGACTTGTCATAGCGGTTTGACTGCTGAGTCGAGTTAGTGAAGGCATCAGACAAGTGCAGGAAATTCGAACAGTTGACTGTAGGGTCATCCAAAGATAAACTCTCCATGTTAGATTCTACCACATCTTCCTCATCTTGATTATTACATTTATAAGAATCGCCTGTGTACTTGTTTAATACTTTTCCAGTCAACATTCCATATAAATCAAAAGCAAAGAAAGCAAAATTCTCAACAGATGAGTTCTTTAGCTTTTCTCTATATCGTTTTCAAAGAGCTAATCTGAGTAGATTTTATCTGCTTTTTCGAAATGCGTCTTGAGATCATCCTCAATTTCAAACCTAGAAGACTTCTCTTGCATCTCAACTAGTTTCATAGCCTTTCTAACTAAAACCAGTTACTGTGATAGTATTAGTATTAAAAAGAAATCACTAAGATGATTTTTTTAAAAAAGATTCTTGTGTGGCGGATTTTTGATGCATCTTAGCCAGATAGTTTCCAGCAGTGTAAGGGTCAATAGTGTAATGTTTCCTATTCTTATTTTGAGAGTCCCAGGACTCTCCGCTGCCTCCACTTGTGCCATAATCTTCCTCGGATTCATTAACTCTGGCTACTTTCTCTTCTTCTAATTCAGGCAGGTCCCAAATAGTGGTGGTTGGGACTTTGGTATTTGATTTACTACTCTAGTCCTTGTACTTCCCATCTTTTATCTCAAGCATTTCAAATAGTTGGGGGAGTTGCTTCGTGGTTTAATTATTAAAGGAGTCGCCTATCTTCTGAGATTTCATTAAAGAAAGCATTCTCTCTTGGGACTAATTTATAGAATTTAGATTCCCTATTATCTTTTAAAAATAGTCATTAATTTATAGAATTTAGATTCCCTATTATCTTTTCCTTGATTTCAAGTGCAGTATTCTTTTCGATAGTGTAAATGGTCTTATCACCTGAGGAGCTACTGCCTTTGAGATTAGATGAGATAGTGCCTTTATCAGTCGAGCCTGACGAGACAAGGGGTTTTTATCTTACTGTTCAACCACGGGAGGTGGGGGAGGGGGATCTTGAGCAGTCGTCGTTAACGGCTATTGCTCTTATTAGTTTGTAGTAGTTGCAGCGAGTAGATCCTTCTTCTTATTTTTCTTTTTCTTCTTTTTCTTCTTCTTGTCTGGAGCCACCTCTTAAGAGTTACCCTCTTACTAAGTAGTCTAGGCGACAGAGGTTTATTATTTAACTGATAATGATTAAATCAACGTTTGATTTTATAATTTTTGGTGGTTCCTGCTGGTGGAGTAATCTTGGCTTTGTCTTGAGTGTTTTAAAATTGCTCCTGTACAAGCTTTTTCTTAGCAGCTTCTATAGTACTTTGAATGAGGGGCTCGATGTCATCACTGGAGACGCTCTTTCCTGAATGGGCACTACTCTAGAGAGATGCCTTCTTCATCTCTTCTATTTAATTATATATATCTATCATCATTATAGAATAAAACAGAGCGTGTTTTCAAATTTGCTTGACTAAATTAAGAGTAGCTGCTGATGGAGTTTGAGCAGGCTTAGTTATTTTTGGGATGTAGCTGAGCATAACTGATTTTCCCCTCTTACTTTAAAAAGGCTTGTTCTTTAAAAATTTTTTGTTTTATTTTGGGAAATTTTTTATTAACGATTTCATAATACATTTACATTCTCATAAATAATATTAAAGCAGTGCCTTATCGTCTGATTACATTTGATCTGGCGCTCCTGCTGTTGCAGATGTACTAGGTTATGAGGCATTCTTATTTTTGTTCTTATTCTTCTTCTTGGACTTAGAACTTGCGGTTTGCGAATTTGAGGAAACCTACTGTAGTAGTTAGTTCTATTGTTGTGACTTATCCCCGGTACTAATATTCGAAATGATATTCGTATTCTTTACTCATACTAGGTGGTTGATTAATTTGCTGGGTTTATGATGATTATGAGGGTGGTAACTTTTTGTCGTCTTTCTTCTTGGGCGGTGTGTCCATCATTAACTCCTGAAGTGCAAGTAAAGTGCTCTGCTGTTGGTTCTGCACCAATTCCTCAGTTAACAACAAACCATATATGATGATGATGATTGCAGGCATCCTCATAAAGTCTCTGCTTGATAAAGAACCTAGATTCATCTTTCAAGCCATCTAAAAGGCTGATGTGAGTGGAGATCTGCTTCACAAATTCATATGCATCGATCAATGTCTTCGTGTTGTTTATTAGGGAAGCAATCTGAGTCTTCTTCAAGCCGTTTATGTTCTAGTTTGTAGATTCACAAAAAAATAGCAGTAAAAGAGAAGTGGAGTTTAAAGTTACTGAAGAGGGGAGTATTCTGAGCCGCTATGTGATCTGGAATTGAGGAAGTCTGCTGCTTACTCATAGAAAAAGTTTAAGGCAGTGTCAAATCTTCCATCTCCACGTCCTCATCATCGACCGTCCAGTTGCGCATTGCGACTTACCTGTGAGAAAGAGTTCCATAACCATCGGCCTGACTATGATAGGCATCTATCCTGTTTTAAATCAAGGGCCTGGAAAGAGCTTTCACTTCTAAGAACTCCTCATCTACTTCGAATTCTTCATCGTAGGTATTAATTAAAAATGGGGATTCTATCTTTTCAAAAGCCATTTAGGTGGAACCATATTTCTTCTGGTTGAATCTCTTCTGTATTTCTTGACCTGTGTTGCTACTCAGGAATGGAGATTAGTGGATAAGATAGGACTCTCTCGATAAAGCGTGAGAATCTTGCACTCTCTCGAACCTCCGAGCTTGTTTCTTATAAGACCTCTGCCTTGTTGAATTCTAGAGCCCCTGCTCTAAATCTGAAGCTTCTGAGGATCCTTCGCTGTAGTCACTTAGTTTCTCTTTCACAGGCCGACCATATTTATCATTCAAAAAAAGGTGAATTTAACCTAGTGTGCTCTTGAGCGCTGCTTTGTCAAGGATTGCATCTAGGTCGCTCGTCCTGCCACCGTAAATGCCTGAGCGATCTATGGCAAGGAAAGAATGATTGGCTTTGTGAGTGGGGGTTGAAGTCTACTGCTCATCTTCCTCTTCTTCCTCCACCAGACTCCAAATCCCTTCCTTGTTTCTTCATTAAAAGAAATTCTAGTATCAATAATTATCTATAATGAACTTCTTCTTTTCTCCTCCTCTTAGTCAGAATCATGGATCGGAGTGCATAGGGAGTTCATCATAAGTTGGTTATCTTAACTTGTCTGATACTTGGATCTACCCTTCTTAATCCTCACTTCATCTTCATCCTCCTCGTCTTCTTCCTCTATGTAATCTTAAGGACCACTCTTGCCCAGCTAACCATCAAATAAATATGGTTAATCATTTGATTATTCATTTTTTTTTCTCTTGGCCCCGGTTTGGAGAGAAATTTCTCTTTTTTCTTCTCCTCTCTTTTCTTGAATTCCCTTTTGACTCATCCTCCTCTGAGGTAGACTCCTTAATCATCTAATGGCTATCTGGCTCCTACTTTCTTTACTTTTCTTCCTTTATTTTTTACTCAATGGTGTTGACCATATCTCCAAACTCTTTGCGCTTCTGCTAGTTCATCTTCATCCAGTAGAATGTCAAATTCATGTCCTGTACAAAGATTATACTTGCATGTAAACATTTTATGATTAGATAGCTGAAATTGAAATCAAAGATATTGTGGGCTGGCTCGACGAAGAAGAAGTTCTTTGTCTTCGCAAGTTTGTTGTGGTATTCCAAGTACTGCACATTTATCGCCTTCTCGAAGATGATTTAGAAAATTATTTTAAAGATAGGATAGCATCTTTATAATGATGTAGAGGATCTATCCGAGACTAAGCTGCCCATTTGAGTCTCTGAGGAACTTGCAGGCTTTTGAAGGCTCAAGGGAGTAGTATGTGCTAGGCAGACCGCCATGATGGTCACTCTCTTCCTTTGATCTTTTACTGTTCCCTGATTCAACTCTAGACGCTGAGGATGTGGGGTCGTTCATGAAATCATTATTTGGATTCGAAGTGTTTGCAAAATGATGACCGTAGAAGATACTGTTGTCTAAAAGCTACGAACCTGACACCAGATTTAATTCCTCCTCGAGGAATCTTTAGCTGCCCTGGTTTATTATGCTCATCATCTCAAAAAGCTAGTCGCTATTTCATCTTCATTCATGTAACTTGAACTATCAAGAATGAAGTTGAAAACATAGAATGGTGACTGATAATAAGACATTTAAGAGAAGAAGGTCTGTATATTGATAATAAGTGTATTCGGGAAACGTGATAATGTGCTATCTTAAATATATCATCACTTCTTCTTTTTCTTGCCCTTCTTTTTCTTTGGATCTCCGTCGTCATCCTCTCCCTTTAGCGCTGCTTCTAGTTTTTCTCTCCTTGCTCCATCCTCTGTGATGTAGTCTGTGAACTTCTGATAGTCCTTGTACTGATCTTGCATGGTGTTTGCGCAGAGGGATAGTGGTCCGATGAACTCCTGCAGCGTTAGTGGCCTTTGCTCCATCTATAAACGTGATAAGCTAAGAAGGGGAAAAAAGCGAGTGAATAATCTTACATGTTTCTTGCGGTATTGAGTGAGGACTTTCTCGCAGGTCTTGCGGATGCTGCCACTTGAGTAACCATGGGAAATGTGAGCCAGTGTACTGAGAGGGAAGTCTGGACGTAGCTTGCCTCCTAGTTGCTCGATGAAAGTCTTCCACATCAGCCGCCTAGTTGTATAGTCAGGGAAGGGGAAGTAAATTGCCTTGTCGAAGAACTTCTTGAAGTCCTTTTTACTTCCTTCATCAGGCTCACTTGTGCAACCTACTATCGTGATTCGAGTGGTATCATCAATGAACTTGCCCTTCCACTTCGAGAGAGCCTTTTTGATACGAGCAGGGTTGGAGGGATCGGCCTTCTTCTTCTTTTTCTTCTTGCCTTTCTTCTTAGCTGGCCATACCTTCTCGCACTCATCGATGTAGATCAGTGCGGGCTGATACTCCTTAGCGACTACCATCACTGAAGCCACCAACTTCTCCTCCTCTTTTCTATTAGTGTACTTTCCTTCGATCAAGCAAATATCATTATAGCTCTAGTTAAATTTAGACGATACTAAGAGGACTGAGGTCGAATACAACTGCATTAGTCTCATAAGCAATGGCTCTAACGACCATAGTCTTACCAGTGCCTGGTGGCCCGTAGAACAAGAACGATCTGATATTGTCGGGGAATCTTTTCCTGACCAGAGCAGAGCCCAGAGGGAATATGATGTACTCAGTCACAAGTTGTCTGATCAGGGCCATAGAGGGATCGTAAGGTGTGTCCTTGATGTTATCCAGCATTGAGTGCAGGTAGTTGAACTCTCCAATGAAGTCAGTCAGACGCTGCTGAGGGAGCTTCTTCACGATACCGTTCTGGATGAGTTGCACAAGGAGGTCACGCTTATCGATGTCTCTGATGGCCTTGAAGCCGGGCAGCTTGAGACCCTTCTTCTTCTTCTTCTTTTTGCCCTTCTTCTTCTTTTTCTTCTTCTTAGCCTTGATGCCTGCGATGATGCGCATGTTCTCCAACTCGATCTTTATCAGCTCGTCCACCTCCTTCTTGTACTCGTCCTGCAGCTCAGGCATCACCTCCTCCTTGGCCATGTCGTTGTCGAACTACTGCTGGTAGTTCTCGGTCTCGTCCCTATTGGCCCACACGTCGTTGTAGTCCTCATAGAACTCGTCGAACTTCTGCACCACTTCAGAGGGGCCGATCTTGACGACCTGCTTCTTCTCATCGTCGTCTCCATCGCCCTTCTTCTTTTTCTTCTTGCCCTTGTCTTTCTTCTCCTCCTTCTTTTTCTTCTTCTTGTTCTTGGCGTCCTCTTCGTCCTACAGCTTCTTCAGCTCTTCCTCCTCAGGAGATAGTGGTGTCTCAGTGTTGAAACGCTCGTAGAATTCTTTGAGGTCTGTAGGTGGCTTGTTGGCGTGAAGGGCTTTGTACTCTTGAATCCAGTCTCTGCGCTCCTTCAGCATTGCCTCCTGCACATCAAGACCTTCGTTCTCGTCTATAAATTTCTTTTATGATACTATAGTTGATTGATTCACTTTGAATTTAGATAAAACATATCCGAAAATAATTTCTATCTCTACCTTGAGTTCTTTCTTGGCATCCTCGAAGGAGTTCCAGAATTGCTGCTGCTTCATCTTGCGATCCTCTTGAGTCTTGAGCATCTTCTCCACAGGATCATTCTTTAACTCTTCCTTAGTCTTAGGTTTGCGAGCCATGCCCAAGAACACCATCTCCTCCTGCCTCATCTCCTCAACTCTCTTCCTAGCTAAGATACCTCTTAATCTCTTTTGAATGAAGAGCGTGGCCATATTCTCCTTCTAGTCTCTAGACTGCTCTGCTATGAGTCCCTCTCTGATCTTCCTATTACGCTCTGCTAGCAGTTTCTTCTCCTTGAGGTTCTTGAGGATGAGCATTATACGGTAACGGCCCTATCGTCCTCTCTCGTTTTTCTGGATCAGTCTGATCGCATGGGTGAACTCCATGTCCAGCGTGAATGGGTCATGCACTATCTCCTCCTCTGGGTCTGCAGTGCCCACGTGTGTGGTGAGGAGGGTGTCGATGAGCTGGACCTTCTGATCGAGGGTAATCTGAGGCTCCTTCTTCTTCTTATCGTCGTCATCGTCGTCCTTCTTCTTCTTTTTCTTCTTCTTCTTCTTTTTCTTTTTCTTCTTGCCGGTCTCCTTCTCCACCTTCTCCTTGAAGTCCAGGTCCACTGGGATCTGGTCGTCTTCACGGAAGTAGCGAGGTACGGGGATCTCCAGGATGGAGGGGTCGTATTTGAGGTCGAACAACAACTGATCCAAGTGCACGTAGAGCGACTTCGGACGAGGGTTGAACAATACCATGTCTTAATATTAGAATGCACTGAGTTGTTTTTTAAAGGTTTGTCCTTCTTCATTTCGCATATACGGCAGATGGTAGACTCGAGTACCTTCTTGATGAATATGCGCTTCTAGGGGTGAACCATCTAATCATAAGCACTCCTCCAACTTGCGGTAGATATCGATGTATTTTATGTAGAGGCATGCCAGGTGCTGGAAGATCTCATCGTTCATCCAGGTTTCGATGTTCTACAACAAAAGTTTAATCTCCCATTGCTCCATTCAAATAGCTAACAACTGCTTCTGCAAATTGATGTAGCAGTATTTTCTTATTCTTTAAATATCTTGCACTACTTACCTCAACGCCTTGCTCGTTCTTTTCAGCGGGCACGTTCTCCACTTTGACCTACAAAATAGGGTAAATAACCGTCTCCTCTTTCAAAAGATTTATTATGGAGCCAAATTAGCTCATCAAGAGTTTCTAAAAGCTCTCCATTTTGATTAAGAGGTAGTTTTATCTTTGAGATAAATAGGACATTACCTGTTCTTAAAGAGGTCGTTCATGGCGTCAGCCAGCTGCAGATCATACGCTCTATAAGACAATTAGATTGCTGTTTAATGTGTTAAAGATAAAGGACAAGTGATAGGATTATTGGAATGGGAGTTATAGCTGGTGTATAATTGAATAGTTGAGTGGACTTACACGTGAGACATATTTCTGCTACTATAGTTTAATTTATTATATTTAAATTTTGTTATAACTTACATCTTCCCTCTCACTCATATTAATACTCACATATACATACATACAAACATACACACTACTTTTACTCAATAATTTATCCTCTTATATTTTTAAATTTCAATTCAAGATAGGTTTCATAAAAATGCGAAGTGAATTTGAGTCGTGCCCTAATTTCTGATCATGTTCTAATTTAGAATAATGAAAGCTGCGTATTATATATGATAGCGTACAATTTTGCATATTTTGAAGATTGCTTTTCGAAAAAAATAAGATCATATTAGCCTCTTGAGGCCCTCAAACATACTCTTAAATTATTTTGTACGCTTAATTTTTATTAGATAAATTTGTTTTACTCAACTCTAATACCGCAAGTGATTGCTCAAGTAATGACTGTTTATATAAGATGCTTTGTGAAGTTGGAATCCCGCTCTCTGCAACTGCTTCACACTCATTTAAATTAAGTATCACTTCGCAATTATTATAAAATAGAAGAAGAAGTAAAAATTTAATTGGAAACATGATTAATTATTTTAACACTCTGCGAAGGCCTGTTGCTTATAATGAGTGAGGAGATTCTATTAAATGTGCTTGCTATTAGATCACACTTTAATGAGATGAGATATCTCGATGTTAGGAAGTGCGAAGGAGTTGGCGCACTATTATAATGAAATATTCAACTCTCAACTTTTATGATCATCATGATGTTATTATTTTTCTCTATTTTAATATTTGTAACTTTCGCCCAAGGCCGACCACGATGCCAGCATTCGCTCTGGAACCTCCTACGTTTGAAGGTGGCTATCTCTTCTTCAGGCTGCTTTTAAAGGCAACTTAGAGGCAATTTGCCCGTTCCATTTTTGAATTTGATTCCCATTGAGATACCGTTTCAGCTCATTAAATATAATCATCAAAGCATCTAAATAAATTTGACTCGAGAAGCATATATTTAAAAAATAATTATAGTAGCGATTTTATTCAAAAATAGTTGAGCTATTAACTAAATTCAAAAGAGATGGGGACAGTTGAATTATCTTATACTTAGATACTTACTATATCATTAGAGACAAAAAAATCAGCATTTTTAATAATATCAATTTTATATCTTTGCAGCACTTCTGTCGAGTTTCAGCACAATTTTTACATGTGCAAGAATTCCAGCTTCATATCCCAAAGCTGTTTCAATAGTCTTAAATCTCCTCATTAATTATTAAAAGCAACCTTTTTTAATTTAAATTCTCAACTATTTAGTCTTTTCTTTAAAGCAAACATCAAGCAAGCGAGCCTAGAATATTTAAGGAACATTTCAAAACATGTATTAGTATTGATAATAAAGTTTGAAGATTTCCAGTGCTTCTACTAGTTTAGGGTATTCCGAGAATGGGAATTCCCCTAGACGACAAAGACAACTTCAAGTCACTTTCATTTGCTTTAAGGCATCCACAATATCCACAAATGATTGATATAAGGAATGGCCAGTAGGTTTTTGGAGCGGGAGTAATTCATTGTTAGTTTTAGTCGCTATTGCCTTCTATCTCGTCGTCCTAGTAGTATGTTGTGAGCTTTTTTACAGCTAGATTTAAGTAATGTAGACTTGACCTCTGAGAATGTCTTTAGTCAGGGAGAATAAAATGATTGGATTATTTATCAATTTATGGAGTGGGCAAGAGTAAGCAATGTAAAGTTAAATTAGTATGGATTATTAGAATGAAAGCAAATGCAAATTCTTATTTAGAGGTCAGCAATTAATCAATGTAGCGCATTAGTTAAAATCTCCCATTCTATAAAATATATAACACCTTATTTTACAGTTTGAAACCTTATAAAATACTCTTGAAATTTTTGCTTTAAACTATATCGATATTTATTTTTCAAACCCACGATTCACTTAATTTACTTATCTATATGTTAGTATTGATTCCTTGGACAGCATCATTACAGCAAAGAGCTGTCGAAGGTACCAGAATATCCATCCACGTAGAAACGCCAGCTACTTTTCCTGCGAATTCCACGCAGGCCACCCACTTCCCATTGTATTCGGTGTAAGTGAAATCGACATCTCAAGAGTTCACAATCAGCTTGTCAAATTAGAGTTGAGATCAGTAGTTGGATCAACAAGGGCTTCATAATTTAGAGTTCAAGAGGAGGAAATCTCTTGTAAGTAGTAGATTCGGTTTTATCAAAGTGTGGTCCAAAGTTTATTAAAGAATAATTTAATTATTAGTCAAATTGAGGGAAGTTAATATATTGAAAATTTGGTTGCTTTTGTAAAATCTCTCCAATCAAATCACATAGTTTTTTCTTTTCAACTTAAGAGATTATTTCTTTTACATTCTAGTTCTCAAAAATGATTAGAAAGATCTACAAATCATTAAGAGGAAAATAGAATCTGACCACCTGCATATATTCAGCATAAAGCTTTCCGCGTTCATATGATTATAGGCGAAAAGGATAATCTTACTTAAAATCTGATAAGTTCTGGCATAAATATTTTCTTTTCAAAATCATTTTTTTATAATAAACATCAGGTTTAATTCAAAATTACCTCCACCTTGCTGATGCGAAACGAAGAAACACCATCATACAAGATAATGATGATGATGATTGAAGAGAAGAAATTAGGCTGGTGTAAAGCGAATGGTTTAGGATACTTAGACGGGATAAATATTTCTGCCTTAAGTTTAATTATTAAATTTAAATTTTGTTAACATACATCCTTCCTCTCATTCACATACACCCATAAACACACTCATCTACCTTTATTCTATCTCTGATATAAAACTCACATTTTAAAATAATACCTTTCATCTACTATGTAGATAATTTTTAATGAGATTGATTGGCAAGTTTTGGTGAGGAGAGAAAGATTTATATGAGTGCTTTTATAAATTAAGTTCGTAATCAGTTGCTCTTTTAGTTATTGTTGCTTGGCTTCGTTTTAATTATGTAGTGGAGTAAAATGGTATCCTCTTAATGTTTTATTCATAAATACGCACATACGCTTAAAGAAAGAAAAAAATTACTTTATATGTGTGCCGAACTTACTAAGCCACATTAAATTGTTACATCAACGCGCTATACTCCACTCTTTGGTGAGCTCTCAGTAGTAGAGATGACTCAAGTTGCGCCTTTCGGGCTATAAGATGCTATTGAACTCAATTCTTGTGGCACCACACTCTTTAAATTTTAATAAAAATTCAAGTTATTAAAAAAGAAAACAAATTTAAACAAAAACCGAGATAAAATATAAACCTCTTCTTCTTTTGTTTGTTAAATAAAAAAGAATTTTAAATTTTTTTGATTTAAATTCCCTTTCCGGGAATATTTTCCCCCCAAAAGGGAAATTTAGAGGGAAACCCTTTTTAAAAAAAATCTTTCAAAACAACTATCCAAAAAAATTTAAATTTTTTAAATTTTTGCCCTTTTTACTACACCAAATCCGGGTTCCGCAGGGGGACCCCCCCTTTATTTGGGAGGGAATCGTTTTGGGGAGAGATTTTTTTTAAGCATGTTTATTTTTTAAAATTTATCCCGGGTTTGTTTTGGGGTTTTTTTTTCTTTTCTTCTTTTTTCAATTTTGGGGGTTAAAAAAGTTGTGATGATAATGTTATTATTCCCCCTTTAATTTGAAAACTCTTGTGATTTGTTTTTTTTTAATTTTTTTTTTTTTTTTTTAGTTTTAAAGGGAAGTTTTCTGATTTTAAAAAGCCCCAAATTTTTTTGTTTTAACTATTTAATTTAAAAATCTGGCCCCAAATTTTTTTAAGGGGGAAAATTTTTTTTATGTTTTTCAGGCAGAAGGATTTTTCTTAAATTGAAACAGAAGAGGATTTTCCATACTCAAACCAAAGAAGAATGGATCTTTTAACTACAACTTATGCATATGGTTTTCAAGGAATGAGGAATTTAATAAGGATCAGAAATTGTCAAAATTTATAATTAATTGACACAAACCATTTACAACTGACCTTATACTCACAAATAATCTATTGTATCTTATGAAAGAGAGATAATTTGAGATTCAGAGTGGGTTGTGAAAACTATTAGATTAATGATAGATATCTGTAAACAATAAGGGCAACAAAAATTCTGAGAAGGAATATAGCTCAGAGCTTCTAAGGAGTTGCAGTTTCTTCTTGTAATAGATGTCGGTATAAAGATTAGTCGATGTAGAATATTAAGAGAGCTAAGGATGATAGAATCAATTCATGTAGACTTGGTAGCTGTGAATCTAGTTAATCAGGGAGAATAATAAATAGTCGTTATTTTGTTTTATAAATATTTGGAGAGGGCAAGGCAAGGGCTACAGTGCAATAACCCATGCAGGTGCCCTATGCTGCGTTGCAGCCAAGAATCGCAGGTGCCACACCTACGCCTCCAGTAGATACTCCAGCAACTCCGCCAGCAGCTGCCACGCAAGCAACCCAGACTATGTTACACCCAGTGTAACATAGTCCGACTGCAATGATTCCACAATTAGCTTGCATCATTAGAGTAGAGATTAGTACTAGGATCAATAAGTATGCTTTCATTTGTAGTCGTAGTCGTTCAAGAGGATTTCTATTGTGTGAAGAAGCGCTGCTTCTCTGAAGTTAAAGAGTAATTTAATTATTTATCAGAATGGGCTCAAGCTTATAAGCTACAAGATAATTTGTTGCAATTATTCAATCTTCTAACTAATCATAAATATGTTAATTATTTTTTTGGTGCAAATTCATAAATTTTGTAAATATATTCTTTATTTGCAGTCAATTAAAGAATAAACAGAAAATTTTATGGAGCTTGAAATATAAAAAAAATCGGGGGGGGACGGAAGTGCACCTCCCCCCCTTTTTATGGTCAAAATCGCCCCAAAATCGTCCAAATAGGCCGAAATGGGCCAAAAATGCCAAAAAATTAAGAGTTTTTGACTTTCAAAATCTCCGTGAGGGTCAAATTTCATTATTTCAATTTTTAAAAAAAAATTCACTCAAAATATGTTTCAAGTCAAATTTACCCTTAAAATAATAGTTTTTAAATAATATAGGTCAAATTTAGGCAGATACTTAATCAGAACAAGCAAGATCTACAATATACGCCACAAATAGAGGCTATAAGTTAATTAGCCCTCAGTATTTATAAATATTGCTGTTATTTACGTCCTACCAACATAGAGATATCTTTCCTCGAATTTATTTACTTAAGAAGACTATGGCAAGTTAATTCAAAGTCAAATAACTTCATCTTTCAGTTTTTGCTTTCTCAATAATTTAACAAAAAAAGGGTCTCACTAATTCTATTTTATAAAAGATAACATCTTTATTTACATTTTATAATATATTTAAACTTTTTGGGAAATTTAAATTTAGCAGAACTACCCACCTATTTTTTTATAATCATTTCTTAGGTCATATTTTGAAAATAATATATAGGAGTTCAAATGACAATTTTAAAGGAAAATTTGAAAGGATAAAATATTTTATATATCAAAAGGCAAAAATTTTGGATTCAAACAAGACTACTCTCACGCAAGTGAGCATTTTTATAAGAATAAGCGGGAACTCTATGAAGCAACTGTAAAAGGGCTACTTCCTCCCAAAGCTCAAGACAAATCTGTGACTAGTTGTACTTAGGGGGATCATCACTAACAAGATATGGTGCCAAAGTATATAGATCCGCCTGCTCCCTTTGCCCGCGCCCTCCAACTTTAAAGGGGTACTGTTTTCCAAGTTTAAATAAAGGGCCGAAGAGACAAGAGGGTCCTTGGAATGGATATGCATCTTCCTGATAAAGCTTGGCCCTTTGGGCTATGCTGTCACCTTCAAACACTATAATTTCAAAAAGGGATCGATTCCCTCCAAAACTTCTTCGAATTAGAGTTTTCGTACAGTATCTGCAATATTTTCCTGGGGGGACTCCCAGTCTCCAAGGGCCAAGAATAAATACAAAGGCTTTCTTTCATCAATCCAAAAACAGTCAATGAATCCTCGGGCTCAGGACAAGAGGGCCAAGCTTGAACTACAGCTCGAAAAAGAGAAAAGTTTTTTGAGGAGCGTAAGAAGCAAACAGGGCGATCGAAGGGGAAACACTTTACTCATCTGTATTTGGGCAACCAGAGGTCAATGAAAAGATGAACGAGATCAGCAAGTCTCCATAGAAAAAGTGAGCCTTCACACCATGTGCCCTCGAAGGGAGTGAATTAGAGTTTTAATGTGTGAGTTAGCCAGTTATTTCACCTTATCATTATCCTGATCTGCGACTAGTTGCTTCAACTCTTCGACCAGCCCTGCCTCTCCTTGGAGGAGCTGTTTGGTTCCACAACGAACTCTTGCGTTCCCATTCCTGCTTAACCGGCCAACAGTCTCTCAATCGGATTTAAGGGTTCACAAACTGAATGGAGGATGTTAAGGCCCGCGCTCCTGCACCAGTTGGAAAGCTGCCTTGACCTTATCTGGCTCTTGTGGACGCTCGGTTTTCCATGCCACATGCAGTTGGAGGAGCTACGTAGAGGAGCCCATAAGAGAAAGTCCTGATAAATGCCTCCAGAACGTTGTTGCTTCCTGAAGAAAGAATGATAGTGCAAGAGCCCTTAGCTTGGCCTGATTGCCCCCCGATAATGGTAGCGGACACCCTCTGCACAATTATATTGAAACTTGACACGTTCGTTTTTATGTCCAGGTGCGCTTCAGAAATGCCATCTATTTGGAATGAGGACTCGTCTTATGTAAATTATCTCTCGCCCCTCGTACATCCACCTTGTTACCTGGATCGCGAATTGCTGTTGCTTGTCCTCTAACTCACGTTATCTCTCACCTTTGCGAATGTAGGAGTAACTGGCTGAGCGGAAGTATACTTAGTTACGATGGAAGAGCTTCATTAGGGTTGCTGGACAGACACGAGGTGCTCCGTATTCCGTCTTGTAGAAAAATACACGCTCCCTTAGGCTCATGTGGGCTGTCTTGATAAGGTGTTTGACAGTCGTAATTCAGTCCTCGATCTCTTGGGAGATCTTCCTCTTAGCGATGCTCTTTGATCTGCGCGATTCGTAGACAAAATCATTTCGCCTCCATCTCTGAACTATCATCGCTATTGTGCTTGGCTTGATTCCTGTTATCTTGGCGACTTGGCTGTAGCTGCGACTAATTCTATCATCGTTTTGAAGGGTACCATATCGGAGTAATATCGCTACAAGCTGCTGATCGAGCGAGAGAGTCATTTTTAATCGTATTTTGGTCGAGCTTCTCCTCTTTAGTCGAATAGAGACTTGATCTGCATTTAAGCTTTCGAGATAGGGTATCAGATTCTGGTTAGGAAGGTAACGAATGGCTATCTTGGTATTACAGTTTTGAGAGTCTGCTCCGATGTATTCAGATAGCTTCCTCTTACGGCTGAGCTTATTGCTCTAAGTTTCCATTTCAAGTTAAATATATAAATAGAAGACATTAATTTGTACTTAAGATGACCTTCTCAAATCAGCTATAAATGCACTATTAGTCATTAAAAGGAGACGGAGTCCCTAAAACATGAAAGTATTCATCAAAATAAGACTTAATACAAAAAAGAGAAAATTTTTTTAAAAAATTGAAATCATGAATTTTAACCCTCACGGATATTTTGAAAGTCAAAAACTCTTAATTTTTTGGCATTTTTGGCCCATTTCGGCCTATTTGGACGATTTTGACCATAAAAAGGGGGGGAGGTGCACTTCCGTCCCCCCCCCCCAAAAAATCTATTAGAATCTGATATTTTCTTTTACTCATAGATTTTGCCATAAAGAGAATGATAAAGAATAATTTTTTGTTAAAAAAAGCTGAAATACGAATAAATCAATTGCTTCTAAATGAATTTCACTTAAAATTATTATAACTAATCATCAGATAAATTGATTAGAACATTCTCGATTTAATCTAATTGTTCCCTATTTTTTCTACTTAATGAAATTTTATCTAGAATATTCACAATGGATGTTGAGCTCTTTAATTAAACTTTTATTTAGAAGGTTCTTTAAGAAAAAGTTTCTCTGTTTTTCTTTATTTTTTGAGTTGCTTAAATGTTTTCGTATTTCAATTTAATATAATAAACTTGAATTTGATAAAAGTATAAATATGAGCAAATTCTTCAATATTAGAAACTGATATTGAAGATCTGTGATTCATAAAACTTATTTGATTACAGAAATTAAGAATGACTATTGCTCAATATAGTATAGATGATTCCCCTAGTTAATTTAGGAAATCAAGATATGTGGTCATTTTACAGTTCATGGTTTTAAACTACAAGATTCCTAGACTGTAGATCTTAATTTGCGAAGACTATTGCTTGCCATCTTCAGCTATAAGTCCATCTGAGGCAGTCATCCAGTCTTCTCATAAATAGGGGATAAGTAGTCATAAAGCCAGTCCTTGGAAATAGGTTGTCTATGATTCAAGGAGTAAACAAGAATTTATTATTTATGAGGAGTAGGCAGGGCAAGTGCAACAGTACATAATGACATGCAACTTCCTTAGGCAGCATTACAAGCAAGTATAGCTGGAGCTACTCCGATTCCTCCTGTGCTCACTCCTGCCACTCCACCAGCTGCAGACACGCATGCTACCCATACTGCATTGCAACCCGTATAGCATATTCCCAGAGCAATGAATCCACAGTTGCAACTCATAAGAAGAAGAAGGAGAGCCACTAGAAAGATAGAAAGCTTCCTCATTGAAAATTGTTTAGAGATATTCATGGGGGCCAAATTGTTCTCTGATTAATTGATAAGAAAGTGTTAAAAAGTTTATAATTATCTTCCACACTCGTCTACTTAAATTATTGATGAAAATTTGTTGCCTTATTTGAGATTCCTGAGGCACAAAGCTTAATTTTAATTTTAAAGATTATCTATTAATTTTCTATCCTTCAAAATATAAATGATGGAATTGAATTGATTACAATATATCTAATTTTTTATGAAAAAATAGGGTTTCAAATAGAAATTAAACATATAGAGGGACCTATTTGGAATGTAAAAAAATGAAATATAAAGGAATAGCTTTAAATATGAGACCTAAATCACAGATATGAAAGAATTTTATTCTTTGAGAAGTTCTATATACTTTTTCCTTATAGTGTGCCTTTTTTCAAGACGACTCTGTTAACAATAAATCATTTTATGAATGAGAATAAGAAAATATCGATGTATTTCTATTTATTGAGTTGGCATTAGTGGTTATCATTCTTATATGCGATAAACTTCAACCAAATTTCTTTAATTTTAAATGAAAAGACATTATATCAAACTTTTTTAGAAATACTACTGCAAGAACTAAAAATTATCATAGAATCATCATGAAAATAACTATTTATAATAACTAATAAAGCCAAGCAGTATATTCTCTGTTTTAAGAAGTCTTAAAATTTAATTTTAAAGAATTTTTTTCATCAACAGGAAATCAAATATTTTTTTTCTGGCATACCTAAAATAACAAATTTAAAATATAGAATATTAATTTATAAAAAAATAATTATTAATACAATTTGAAGGATATACAAAATAATTCAAGAAATACATTATACACGGTTTAGCCCAGCCAGTTAATTTATTATTTAAGGTCTTAAGAATGAATAACCTTTATTGAATTGGAGGCAAGTAGATAAATCTATTAAGAGTAGATCGTATATGTATGTATAAGTATTAGTAATATGATTACTAATTATATAATTTTAGAATTAAAGAAATCTGCTCTCTTCACTTAAACTTTCGAGTTTAATCAAAGCCACTTAATTATTTACATATAGTCAGACTTATAGATTAAAAAAGAATAAAGGCTTCACTAGAAATGGATTCACTAATCTTCCTCAACTATAAAAATTCAAAAGTCTAGCAGCTCTACAAACAGAAAAGAGCAAAGTAGATTTTAAATCTTAACACTCTCTCTCGTTTATTTTAGATAACAAGCATCAGCAAGTTTGGATTATTTTTGAGAGCAGTAATGTTTTATTTGAAATTATTATTTGAATGACTGTGGTATTAATCATCTCTAAAACATTTGGCTAAGACACATACACATTTAAATTAGTTTTGATTGCTTTAGGATTAAATTTACGTAGTGGATGTTGTGCGTAGCCTCTGTATTATGCCAAGCTCTCGCCCTTCTCTTATTAATATGAAAGCCTCAGATCATAAAAAGTAAATTTTAAGCTATTTTAAAAGAGATCGTGACCATTAATAATATTTTCTCACAATTTATTACACTTATATGATTAAATTGTTATGACTGTTTATACTTTGCTACAAGTGGTGAATATGGTGCTTGGTATAAGAGCTTACGATTTAACTAAGGGCGCTGATGAAGAAGTCCGCCTCACAATCACCTAAAAATAATTAGTCTATAAATAATAATTTATCACTGTGCTGATTTGTTTTTTATACGTGCTGATGGTGAGCTACTAGTGGCTAATATCCTTGGCAGCAATGATTATAGTCATGGGAGTGGCGCTTGTCTTTCAAAACTATTAATTTCTAGTCATAAAAAATGAGCTCCTAATATAAAGCTTATATTTTAAGATTTAAATATGCTCCCCGAATGAACTCTTTGCCTCTATACTGATTTTAACAACGTAAGTTCTATTTTCTCTCTTTTTTGAGAACTTTTTTCTGGGGTTAACTTATTCTAATAGGATTGTTATCTACCATTAAGAATGAAGGTATAAGAACTGCTTCTTGAGAATTTTTTAATATGTTATTTTATTTATGAGAATGCATGAGGCAAAGATGTTAAGTTAGGATCTTAGGAAACTTTTACAAGTCTATAGGTTGAAATAAATATTTATAACTTTTTGACTCTCTTCCTGAGGCTATTGTTTTATTCAATCCAGAAGTTTAATTATTATTTACAAAGGTATATATTATATTGAAGATGAGAAAATATCTCTAATGAATGAGAAGTGCAAGTAACTTTTTAACATTCAAGACAATCCTGTGGATTAGGCTCAAAGATAAAAAACTGTTCGAGATTCAAAAAATTATATATACTTTTAATCTTAGAAGTATTATATTTCAATAAGTAGAGGGTGCTTTAGAATATGTAAAAGGTAAGAATAATTTATTAAATTTCGCACTTCATTTTTCCTAATACTGTTGAAATATATGATTACATTTAAATGTATTTAAAACAAGGTGGAGATTCATGATAATTTTTAAATGTTGATTGCAAATTTACTTATTATTCATCATCATTAATGAAATAAAAAATAAAATTCCAAGCATTTTCAAGTCTTTTATTATTAACAGCTGCTGATATAATTATGCATCCTCCAATTTAATTTTTAAAATAATCTTAGAATATTAATTCGGGATAAGTTTTCAAAATAATTTCTCATAAATATTTTAGAAATAGAAAAGATAACTAAAGACTTGAAAGCCATCTAAATAGGCTATAAAAATAAACTAGCTATAATTAGTGCCCCTTGAAAATTATAATAATTTTATAAACAATATAGAATATCAATAACATTGAAATAATTTGCTTTTATCAATTTTATTATATAGGAATTAACTATTTGAAGGAATCTTATCTAATCAATCTTGCTTGTTTATATTTAAATAATTAGAATATAATTTTTAAGAAATTTGTGTAATTTCTCTCTTTCTTTAGGGAGATAACACTCTCTTATTAATTGGCCATCTTTTGTAATTAAGAGAAATTATTTATTTAAATCACAATGAATTTAATAAAAAAAGATGCTATTTTGTTTAAGTAAATTAATTTAATGAACGAGAATTTGAAAACGAAGATTTAAATAACAATCAAGATGAAGAGGTCGGTAAAACCGGCTTGACTTCAAAGAACTTATAATAGCCAATCAGTATTATAGAGGCTTCTCAGGAAACCTAAAAAGATAAATATTATAAAGTCTTTTAAAGTTCATTCACAAATCAAAATCCCCTAAAATGGCACAAACGCTGATCTAATTCCTCAATAAAGATAGAAAGCAATTAACGATTAATTTCTTCAAGTTTCCACAAGTTCCATATTTTTCGATAGCGCTTCTCAAAATGTCATCATTTTAATCCTAAAACTTCTTTATCAATTGGCAAGTATTGAAAGATTGCAATTAGGTACAAATTTGTAACTTAAATTAGGCCTCTAGAATTACATTCCTAATATACTTTAAGGATGAGGTTACTTTTTGTCTTAATCTCTTATTCACCTGATTTTCTAACTTGTAGCAATTGATTTAATCCTTGGTGCTAAGTTGATTTAAGCGATTTAATAAAAACCTCGAAGAAATTTTTAATGTCTTTAATTTAAAACTCCTAACTTTTCACCATCAACTTTCAATTGCAAGAGATTAGTGCTGGCACTCTCAACATTTTTGCGATGGAGTTGATGTTGAGAACTGGCTATTACTATTGATAAGGGTGACTACATCCATACCTTAGAGTCAAAATGAAACTGAGATAGGATGTGTAGTATTTTTGAGTAATTTCTAATAATTCTTTGACGATTTAATAATTCATTACATTTTTAGAGTTTAGATTCTTCAAGACCTGTCTCCCATACTTAACTATGAAAAATTAAAGATGGAAGAATTTCTTCTATGAAATGCTAACTGCTACTGTATCTCATGACATGAGGACTCCACTTAATGCGATCAATATATTTAAATTCTCTTTTTCGATGTAAGGCCTCATAAATAGCCTGAACTATTTCTCGCGAATTAAGAGGATGCTCTTCGTTTGGTTTAAATAGTTAAGAATTCTGCACAATTTTTGGGCTTCCTTGTTAATGATTTACTAGACTTTTTTCTGATAAAGAACGGCAAGTTTAATAAGAATCAGAGTTGGTGTGACTTCAGATAATCAATCACTCAAATTGTCGACATGTTCAACATTATGGACGATATTTAAATAGTAAACAGGGCATTCGGTTTATGAAAGTTTAATAGAAATTTTAGAGTAATTATAAACTGCTGTTATATTTGAGATAAGAATTTAATTCAAATGATATGACAGGTCAAAGAAAGTTATGATTCAGTATTTATGAATAGTTCAATATCAAAATAATTACCTTAACATATTTAAAAAATTCAATTTAATCTCAAAATTGGAATGAAAATTATACTAATCAAAAGTGATTTCGAGATTTAATCTAGTTAGATATTCTATAAATATTATTATAGATGCCAAAATGAATCAGGATAAGCATTTTATATCGTATTTAAGATATATCATTAAGCAAAATTTAAAGCAAAAACTTAAGATTCATTTCATTAAAGATCACTAATTATAATTCTGCATTTTTATTTACGTATATTTATTTCAAATAAAACTATTCACTTTTATCTCATTCAATTTTAACTATAGTACTTTGAATTTGAACAATTATTTTTTCTCTTATAATTATTCATCGAACTTATGAGTTTATTTAAACTTGTGAAAAGGGACTTGAAATGCTTTTAGAAATGAGTGAATCAGATATTCCCCAAAGCATTTTCATAGATTCGCAAAGAATAAAATAAGTTATCTTGAACTTGCTCTCAAACGCGCTCAAGTTCACTTTCACAGGCCATTTAAAACTAGTTATTAAAAACATACAATCATTATAATTCTTTTTTTGAATTTAAATAATATATTTTGCTAAATTAAAAATGAAAACCTAGCTTCACATTTATTTTTACTAAGATAAGAATCATTGTTCTGAAAGAAACTAGCACATCATTAAAAAATAGTTTCCTCCTTTATTTGATTCTTTTGGTTAGATATTTCAAATGTGAATCAAATGAGCAATAGAAAATAAATTAATCTTAATTTATCTGCAAGAAATTATGAAGATTCATTAATTTTACCATTAAAATAAATTTTAATGGAATCATTCTAATGCCAAAATAAAATCAATTTTTTTTAATTCTTCATAAGAATCAAGAAAATATAATCAATTTTAATTTAAAAAAGCTAATGTTTTTTGCTGTCTTATCGTAGTAATCATTTTATTATCAAAGAATCGCAGCATTTATATGGATATTAAAAAAAGAATTTCATTTTAAAATAAGTTATTAAATATGTGCACACCTCATAGCAATTAGTAGTGGCAGTTGAAGATACAGGAGTTGGAATTAAATCAGAAGATAGAGATAAACTCTTCAGAATATTTGGAAAACTAGAGTCCACTTCTAAGATTAATAAAAATGGAATTGGACTTGGATTGAGTATCTGCAAATCCATAGTTGAAATATTTGAAGGGAGAATAAACAAAAGTAATATTTAGATTAAATTGAATCGGACTGGATTTAAATTACTCAGAAGGGACAAGAATAGTTTTCACAATAAGAGCTTTCTCTAACGAAAATATTTTGTAAGCAGCTATGACTTAAGATTCAAAAACTTTAATAACTATATTTTATAATTAATTAAAAAAAGGTCAGAGAGAACTGCAAGTAGCCCTCCACAGAATATGCAATCATTTTCATGTTTCAATCAGCGTTTAATAGATTTTGAAGCCTCACCCTTACCTTCATAATCATTTTCTCTCATAATGATTTGTATATTCTTCTTAAACTAAGTTTGTAGACAAAGAAGTATTTTAGCCAATGATGGAGTTGGAGAATTTTTTCGTCTGCGATAAGAGTACCCAGCAAGTGTAGATTAATTAACCAAGGAGAACTATATCGTAATCCGAGACTCTAGGTGGGGGCACCTTCAGACCTCGCCTTAGAAAATTTAAACATTAATTTACATAATAAAGTTGTAAGTTTTAAAGTGAATATGAAATTTATTTATTCATATTAAAAAATAAAAAATTCTTAGTAAACTGGAAATTAACATATTTGGTCTGGGTGAATTAAGCCTGATTGAATCTCAAGAAGAGAGTGAGCTTCACAATATCTAATTGGAGACTTCAAGACCTGAATTCAATCATGACTATTATATTCTAAGATTGTGAAATTAATTAATATGACTTGCTGACGAACGATGAATAGTTTTAGATTGGAATGTTCGAAAACTCTATAGACTCATCCTTCTTAGTTCATTAGTGTATTCTTTAAATATCAATTGTTTAATTGTGTAACTGTAAAAATAGGAAGAAGATTTTGGTAGTGGATGACAACTGTTTCAACTTGATTTCATTAGAGAGTATTCTGAAGTACTCTTTTGGGCTCGAGATTGAGAAAGCTCAAAATGGGCAGGAAGCTTTTGAAATGGTGAAGAGGAGGTTTCAGGAAATAAGTAGTTGTGAATGTAGACAGGGCACGTGCAGCCCTTCTTTGAACTCATCTTTATGGACTGCAGCAATCTATTTTTATATAAGCATGCCTGTTTTAGATGGCTTCGAAGCAACCTCTCAAATTAGGAAGCCTTAAATAGATTTATATTTTTAAAGCTTGAGAATCAGAAATTCTACGAAGAAAAAGCAATGATCATTGGATTAACAGGCTACAGTAAATTAACGATATTTTTAGTAGTGATCAAGTGGAAAGGTAGTGCCTGGAAAGTGGAATGAACTCTAAGATTACAAAGCCATCAACAATTATTATTTAGGGGTAGACATAGGTGAATCTTCACTCAAAATATAAAGATTTTATAAATAATCATAACTTTCTCGACAAATCTAGATTAATATAAGATCTTCGGACTATAAATTTGCATTAGAGTTGTAATTATTGTTTGAAAATGAGAATTTTAACTGCTTCTTAGAGTCTTTATTTTGAGCATCTTTTGTGCTGAAGAGTTAATAAGTATATTTGTCATATACAAATTATTCAATAAGCAAGTTAAATACCAGAAGCCCCTTTTTCAATTATAGTCGATTTATAATTTGGCAAAGAGATTTACTACTATTTGAATTATAGATAAATTATAATATCGGGCCCTGAGTCCCCCACCGCACGTGCGGTGCCGGACCGCACGTGCGGAACCATGACCGCACGTGCGGGACCAGTACCGCACGTGCGGAACCATGACCGCACGTGCGGAACCAGAACCGCACGAGGGCCCGTACCGCACATACTATAAATTTTTTTAGGAACCCTCCATAAATCTACATATAACAATTACTTTAACGTCTTTTAAAGTCTAGAACGTATGAAAATATATTTTCAGAACTAATGTTATATATTTTTATATAAAGTTAAAAACTAATTTGGGGGGGGGGACGGAAGTGCACCTCCCCCCCTTTTTAAGGTCAAAATCGCCAAAAATCGTCCATTTAGGCTGAAATGAGCCAAAAATGCCGAAAAATTAAGTCTTTTTGGCCTTCGAAATTTCCTTGAGGGTCAAATTTCATTATTTCAAATTTTTGAAAAATGATCTATTTTTTTGTTATTATGTCTAATTTTGATGAAATACTTTTATGTTTTTGGGACTAGCCGTTCCTTTAAATGACTGAGTCACATTTTAATCCTATATATTCTTCTTCAAAATAGTGAGCCTAAGAATTTATGATAATCAAAATAGTTGAGAAATAGTTCTGCAATTAATTTCCAAAAAGTTTAATAGCTATTATCAAAATCGTAAATAAAGCATGCTATCTTATATAAAATAGAAAATTAAAAAATTAAAAGCGACCGAAGAAATTCTTGCACGAGTTCCTAAATACCAAACTGAAGCTAAAATAGGGATGAATCATACTCCAGCGAAAGCTCCAACCACAGCTATATGTCTATAGGTTCCTATGACTCCTGCAAAAGAATGTCTAGGAACTAGACTAAAACCATTAGATGGAAAGCTGAACAAACCCTCACAAGTCTACTTCAAAGACTTGAGAAAACAATAGAGTGAGTTAAGGCTGAATTCAGTCACAAACTCCCTATTAAATACCAACTCCTAGAATACGTCTACTAGGAAACATGGAACTCACTTATCAAAGAGCCAATAGCTGAAATAAAAGCGATGCTCATGATAATTTCCGACGACAGAAGATTCGTCGGAGAGTACATAGTTGACAACGAAACCCAATCATATTTTATGGGTGCAATATGGAAAATCTGCATTGTCACAAACATTAGTCTAAAATTCTGGGAAAGAGACAAGATAGAAAATATCAGAGACGCTCTCCCATCCACAACAACTGGTACGAAAATTTAAAAACAACCTCAACCTAACCTTATACCCAAAAACGTCGAAACCCAAACAGAATACGACGAATGGATCAGGAGAAGAGCCAAGACCTTCAAGGACAACCCCAAGTCCTTCACCTCTTCACACACCCCTAGGAAACCATCTTAGCAATAGATACCACCCCATAGGTAATAGGAGAAAAAAAAAGACACGACAAAATGAGACTGACTATTAGATAGACAACCCTTTCTAACAATAATAATAAATCATTAAAGTTGAGATTGATAAAGGTGGATCCAAAAGTAATAAGATCAATTATAATAATTAAAACAAACCCCCACCAATCGAATAACAACGACCCAAACACCACAAACCTACGGATGCAAGAATGTCTGAACCAAGCCATGGCAAGATCATGGCAAGAAACGACTGGGAAAGATACATAACCCAAGTTGAAGACATCATACACGTGGACCTCAAATTCTCCAACTCCAAAGCTTACGAGTCAGCCACTAAATAAGATGGATCAATAAACAAAGTACTACTTAAGATATGCGGCAAGGCCAAGAACACTATCCCTCAATGAGAATAGCGGACGGATACGGATTCAGAATCCTCCAGCTACTAAACAAAGAATTGAGGAAAAAAAACATCCTTGCAAGTGCGCAAGCAGGAGAACTTAAATTTAGATCCAGAATCTAATCAAAAATTTCCTAAATAAGGTTGGAGAGAACAAAGACGGTGACATCATCACCTCCACCAAGAACAGAAAACCGAACAGAAAACAAGGGAACAGAAGACCTCAGAACAGAAATCAGAAACCGAACAGAAGACATGGCCCAAGGAAGGGCGGCAAACAAAGAAATAACTACAGAAATTGACTCGAATGAGTGTTATAGAAAAGTGGCCGTATGGCTTCCCAAAGTTTAACATATGACACGCAAGACATCCTCGAGACCTTCTCTGTGTTAAAGTCAGAGTAAGAAACCAAATACTGCAATAGATGAAATTATCTAGACCTTAAACTTCACTTGGCATACTCTTCTTAAGTAATACATTCGAGAGGAAAGATTTCTCTTTGTTAAAGGATATCAAATAAGAGCAATATTATAAATACTGAGGGTTGACTTAACTTATAGCCTCTATCTGTGGCGAATATTGTAGATCTGGCTGGTACTAATCAAGTATCTGCCTAATATTTGCCCTATATTATTTAAAGACTATACTTTATGGTAAATTTGAATTGAAACATATTTTGAGTGAATTTTTGACAAATTTGAAATGATGAAATGACCCTTCAAGGAAATTTCGAATGCCAAAAAGACTTAATATTTTGGCATTTTTGGCTCATTTCAGCTAAAATGGACGATTTTTGGGCGATTTTCACCATAAAAAGGGGGGGAGGTGCACTTCCGTCCCCCCCCGAAAATTCAGTTAACTTTATTAAAAATAAATATAACATTAGTTCTGAAAATATTTTCATACGTTCTAGACTATAAAAGACGTTAAAATAATGTTTATATGTAGATTTATGGAGGGTTCCTAAAAAAATTTATAGTATGTGCGGTACGGGCCCTCGTGCGGTTCTGGTTCCGCACGTGCGGTCATGGTTCCGCACGTGCGGTACTGGTCCCGCACGTGCGGTCATGGTTCCGCACGTGCGGTCCGGCACCGCACGTGCGGTGGGGGACTCAGGGCCCATAATATCGATATAGATTAAGAAATTTTATAATTAGAGTCTTGTATCTTATATGCCTTCTTAAGAAATTCTCTTAAAATAATTAGTCCTTTATATATCTTTTAACCTTCTGATAATCAAAAGTATGATACTTAATTAAACTTGCCTCATTTTTATAAACTCTATAAGCCATCAAATCATGAAGATTAATTTTATTATCTTCCTAACCTGAAAGACGAAGAATTTAGCAAATTATAACCCTTAATTTTATAATAAGAGTATTTTTTAGAATTTTAGCAATCTGGTAGTTTCTAATTCAAAAAGTTCTTAAGCATAAACTTTTTATCTAATTTCCAATTTACGGGTGAAATTTATAAATTATTTAAATTGAAAAAAGAGAAGGTCCCTTTATTTTTGTAAATTGAAGACATCAAGGAAGCTCTAACTCTTTTTATTTTTTATTGTAAACAAAGAGTGGCTTGATTTGATTTCCATTACAATAAAACCCATTATAAATCACACAAATTTCATCTATTTCTTTATTTTAAAATTAAACTCAAATACATCCTTAAACTTCTTCATCATTTGATAAAGATAAATAAGAGTTAAAGATTAAGTACTCATATTTCATTAATTTGTTTTAAATATAATTTAATCAAATAAGGATTCCTAGTGTTTTAAAAAGTTTTATAAATGAGAGAAGGATAATTAAAAAAAATGAAGGTAAGATTTCCATTCTATAAATTATTGAGCAATATATATTTTTAAATTTCAAATGCTTAATAGATAACTTGGAAAAAGATTGAGTAACTAAAAAAGAGCTTAGCATCAAATTGAGGAGAATTAATTACCATAAATCAACTGTGTCTCCCTCTCATATTTCTGAAGTCGAACAAAATAATTTTAAATTTCTTTGCTAAGGTGGTGCTATAAATTAAATTTTAATTTTTGTTTACCTTGATGCTAATATGGTTATGTTCCAAAAGATGTGATTTATACTAGCTTTTATTCGAAGAGAAGCATTATCTCACTTCACCGATAGAATGAGGAAATACTTATCATCAGGTATTAAGTTTATTTTGGTAAGATTCCGAGCATTTTTAATTTGTTTTGGCTTTCCATTCTTAGCTTAAAAAGAGTAATCTAATTCATTAAGCAGATATATCTCTTGATCTTTCATTCAACTAATGATATCAAAGTTTATGCTTTTCCTAAAGTTTATAGTAAGTATTAAGGTATGTGAATGCTTAAGGCAGTACATGTCATTATGCCAACAGGATTCCCATTTCACAAAGCATGTTGCGTTTAATTTCTTTTATTATACATTTTTTACTAAACCTTAACTGCATATTTTTAAAAAGTTTTTCACTTAAGGTTAGCTTAAAATTATTGTAATTCTTATTTTAAAATTAAAATAGAAAATATCATTAGCAACTAATCATTAGATTTAAATATTTATCCGTTTTAGATTGCAAGATTAATATTTTAAAAATCTAATTCTTAAATAGGTTTTCTTTACTTCTTATTTTTTAATGAAAAAATAGGTTTTTGTGAATGCCCTTATCATAAATTTATAAATCTCACTATAGTTTTTGTACTTACTAAAGGAGATGAAAGTAAGAAATTTAGTACAGAAAGCTATAAAATACTATGAAAAACGTGAAATAATTCGCCAAATTATATTGCTAAAAAGTTAGAATCCTGCTTTCCAGAGTTGCTCATTGAAGTTATAGTCTGCTCTTAGAATAAAAATAAGAAACTGATCATTTATTCGGGAGAATTCTATCTTCTTTAAGGACCTTTTTGTCATCAACGGTTAGAGACTACCTGCAAAGAATGTGAGGGGAAACTACACATCATGGAAAATTACACACATATTCTAAAGCTTTGAATTGCTTAATTTTGCTTGATCTCAAAATTTATAAATATATTGGATTATCATTATTATTTTATAGTTAAGTAGGAAACCACTTTCTTCACTCTCGTAATTATCAAATGGAGCTTTAATCCTATGATCAATTTTCAACCTCCTGGAAATTAATTTTTTTCATAAATAAATATTATAGGTCTTCATATTCTAAATAATCACTAAAAATTCTCCTCACTTTTTTCATTTCTTTTTAATTTTCATTTTGATAAAAGATCTTCCATAGGAATAAATTTTACTTGCTAAATTTATTGAATAAAAACTATTTATACTCTTTAGAAGGCAAGAGAGAGCAGTTATTGATAGTTATATTGCACTAAGAAGGGGACTATTAAGCATATTTTAATTTAGGATGTTATATAATTAAGATTTTTATAATAAACTCACCTCTAAATATACCGAAATCTCTTACTATTGGTAGAAATTAATAAAAATATGGAAAATTAACATGACTAAATATAATACAATAGCTCCTATAAAAATATTATACTATATTTAGGTTAAGTTAACTGAAATGATTTCTACATCTTAAAAGAAATGAAAATTGTATTAAAAAATTATTTTTTGTCTTCAATTTTAGTTTCTCTTTTCTATTTATCTCAAAACTTATAAATATGGTTTCTAATTTTGAACTTACTTTATTTATAAAGTTCTCACTTTTTAATTTAAGAGTATTCCTCTCAATAAATAAAGATAACATGTATATTAGGCAGTATTTATTTGAAAATACAAAAAAGTGAGAATTAAGAACAATTTATATCGTATATTATGTTTAACCTCAATCGCGAATTGAATCTCCCCTATATTTATCATCAATACTTAAACAGTAAAAATTAGAACAAAGGCAAAACTATAAATGAATTCCAGGATCTTCCTCAACTTCAAAAATCCACAAGTCTAGCAACTCTACAAGGAGAATAGAGCAAAACAGATTACTTTAATTTGAAACAAAAAATTTTATTTATTAGATTATAAGTGTAGAAAAGACTGCATTATTGATTCGAGTTACAGTGATTTGAATTATTTTTTTAATGCTTCTGATACTAATTATCTCCACAGTCTTCGGGGAGAGCCCCTATAAATTGTATAAATCCTAAATAAATATAAATGGTGGCAGTGGATGCTATAAGCAATATCAGCATTCTACGAATTTAGCGTCCTTATTTTACTAATTTGGAAGCCACAGATATGAAAAAAAGAATTTATAAAAATGAATCTATTTCAAAATTTTAAGATCGTGACCAACATATATTTATTTTAAGTATGAGTTTAATTTATGACCTTTTATGCTTTCATTTAATCGGTTAATACAATGTTAACTCTTGTGTCCTTTGATTTATCTGAGGGTTCAGAGCAAGTAATTCGAGTCTCAATAGCCTTACTAATTTATAATCGAAGGCGCTCACCATCAAGTTCTCAAATTAAATTAAATCATTCATCTTAAATAACTTATTGTTAAAAATAAATTGCCTTCGATTCCAAAATTAAAGAAAACCAATTAATTTCAAAGTGCCATGAAGCTTCACAGTATATAATGAAAAAACTGATCTATCAATAAGTAATCTCCATCCTTTGTGTTAGAGGGGTTCTGAATTTTAACTTTCTAATATAATTATGCCTTACAAATTTACAGCAATAATTCGAAATTTTTGTTTAGCCTTACTACTTAGCTTTTTATACATATAGATGGTGAGCTACTAATGGCTAGTATCCCTGGTATTACTGGCTGTCTTTACGAGTGTAACACTGGCTTAGTCGAGCTACTATCTGGATTCAAAATTTGTGAGCTCGCACAATTAAATATAAATATTTTATGTAGCTTCACTATTTACTACTATGTCATTATGGTTATCTTTATGTCGTAAGTTATATTTAAGTCAATATACATGCACACACACACATATTCAAAGTAACTCTATCTAATAGGATGGTCCACTATCATTAGGAGAGTAAGTATAAGAAGTGTTTCTTGAGAATATATTATTTACAAATCTTTTATTAAAATTAGAGATTGCACGAGGCAAATAAGCTAATAGATGGTTTATTTCAGCATTGAGATGGTAATCATTTCCGCTAATTAATTAATCGTGAGGTGTGAAATATCCTTACGAATGGACGTCACTCAAGATAGCTGAAAACGCAAGCGGAAGCTGGCCGAGTTCCTATAAGATCATGATCATTTCAACTGGCCGTACCTGTACGTCATATACAGGACCAAGGCCTCGTACCCTATCTGATCAGCATGAGCAGTCCGAGTCTTATCGTCCAACCGAAGAGGTAGAGGCCACCGAAGCTTAGAATCAGGGCAACGATCAACACCGACCAGCAGTTACTTGCCATCATGCTACGCTACAGGCCCTCTGCCATTACCACAACATCCTGCTCAGCTATACTTAAAAGGCGAAAATCATGGGCATAGAGGCCAGCACTGTCGCGATGAGGGTCCAGAGGTGGCGCCGCAACGACTCCATTTATGAATCCAGGAGATCCAACTGAAAAGGCGAGCGGAAGATCCCCAGTGAGATCGAGGCGCTCATCACCAACGCCAAGCACCTGCTCGAGTGGGCCCACATGAGCCTCAGTTAGCGCATTGACTACCACTAAGTGCGATTCGGGACATACAGGGTCTGGCCGGCTTCGCTGACCAAGCTCTTTCATAGGAACGAGGTCTACTTCCGCTCTGGCAGCTACTTATATTCGCAAGGGCTAGCAGCCGCGGGACCTCCAAGATAGGCAGCAGGAGTTTGCCAAGACCATCACACGGTGAATGTTCGCCGGCCGCGAGGCGCGCATTGGTACGCGTACCCTTAATCATAAGCCTGGCGATAGCGCTGCGTAATGTGAAGGTGCCATTAAAGTTCAGCCCTAAGACTACCAGAGGCTAATCTCCGAGTATTTGCCTCATCTCCTTAATCTCCTTTGCATGCTTCTCGAGAATCACTTTTTGGAATTCCTGCGGGTGGTATGCCTTATTAATGAGCAGAGGGTGCTTGAAATTCTCTTCTTTACTTGTGCCTCTTCGGTCTCACTGCTTTCATCCAAGCGGATCACTATCTTGCGAAAGCTGCATTGTCTGTCTATTGCTCTCATGTCTTAATTCTCAATCTAGCCGTCTGGGAGTTTCTAGTCCAACGGGTCATCCTTCCCCGCTGATTGAGGCTGTTTGCCTGCGGCCGACTGCTTCCCTCCATCTGGCTGCCCATCTTAGTTGTCCACGTGGCCGACCAAGTCCCCAACGATGTGAAGTAAATAGAGCGAGTCTTTCGTGTACAGCATTGCGGCAAGGAAGTCGTCCTGTTGACCCTCAGCAAAGGTACGGCATGGGGAGGTTGCGGTGCGAGAGCTAAGCTTGAGAGAGAAACAGAGCTAACAGCCAGGACTCGACCATCCCAGTCTGCCTCTCGATGAGCCCGACTATCTGTTCCTAGTTATCAATATGGCCCTGCTCAAGAACCGCATGATCGAGTCTACTATCTGGGAGAGCTTTGAGAATCTCAACGAGGTCCGGGACCTTGCCAAGGTTCGAGATGAGGGAGTAGGAGGGGCCCGGTACAACATGTAGCGCTGGAAGTGCATATCTTCATCTGGGAGTAGCCTAGTGGCGTATGGATGAACCTAGACTTGAGATACAGACAACCTCGGGCAGGTGGCGAGAGTGAGAGTATCTCAGAATGGTGACTGGGACTAGCTGCTGTAGAATGCATGTGAATTCTCCAAGCCCTCACGAGTGAGGAGGTCAGCGAAGCGTTGATATCTTGGAGGTTGGCTAGTTTTCTCGCTTCGGATTCGCATAACTTCGCCCTTTGCAGGTAAGCTTGACTTGACTTCTTGCTGAATGTAGGAGGTATCGTTGAGCGGGCACGGATGGAGGTCAACCTCAACATGAGTGGTCTGTCAGCCAAGCTCTGAATCACATTCTGCTTGTGTAATTATGAGGCCGGGGAGACTGGAGTGCTTCGGCTCTGCAGTGGCCATCGTAGCTGTGATTAAATAAATTAAAACTATTAAGACTTCAGCTAATCAAATCGCTTTAATTATTTAGGGGTTTAATCGCCAAAAACCTACCTGTGGTAATTGAGTACTACTACTACTAGGCGTTTTACCAGTGGTAGCAGTTTGGGCTTCGAACCTATCAGAAATAGGTAAGTCATCCATCTTGATTTCATTTTATATTCTTCTCATTAATCATATAAACCAACTATAAGTACTCACTACTACTATTAACTAACTACTATACTACTACTACTTACTACTACTACTACTCTGACTACTACTACTACTACTACTACTACTACTGACTTTAAGAAACGCCTTCCATTAATACTACTACTACTACTACTACTACACTTACTACTACTACTACTTACTACTACTACCTACTATAAATACTACAATTAACTACTATGACTACTACTACTACTACTACTACTAACTACTACTACTACTTATACTACTACTAACTACTACTATACTACTACACTATACTACTACTACTACTATACTACAAACTACTACTACTACTTACTATTTACTACTAACTACTACTACTACTATACTACTACTACTACTACTACTACTACTACTACTACTACTACTACTATACTACTACTACTACTACTACTATATACTACTTACTTACTATATTTAACTACTACTATTTAAATCTACTACTACAACGGTTTTACTACTACTACTACTACTACTACTTACTACTACTACTCTACTACTACATACTTACACTACTACACTACTATACTACAAATAACTACTTACTACTACTATACACTACTACTACTACTACTACAAACTACTACTACTACTACTACTACTACTACAAACTATAACTACTACTAATACTACTACTACTCTTATACTACTACTACTACTACTATACTACTACTACTACTACTACTACTACTACTACTAGGCCTTTTACCACTGGTAGCAGTTTGGGGTCCTCGAACCGATCAGAAATAGGTAAGTCAGCCATCTTGTATTTAATTCTTCATTCTTCTCATTAATCATATAAACCATCTATAAGTTAGGATCTTAGGAAACTTTTAAAAAGCAATTTAAATTGAAAATTTATATTAACTTTTTGACTCTCTGCCTGAGGCCATAGTTTTATTCAATCCAGAAGTAGAATTATATTAAAAATAAATTATATTGAAGATGAAAAGATATCTCTAATGAATGAGAAGTGCAAACAACTTTTCAACATTCAAAACAATCAAAATCCTATTATTACCAATGACAGCTAAAAATCTATAAGTGCTTCATTAAAAAGCTTTAAAATTGTATCATTAATTTTAAGTTTCAATAAGAAGAAGGTGCTTAGGAATGTGTAAAAGGTAAGAATTTATAAGTGTTCGCACTTCATTTTTCCTAATTATTGTCATCGGAATTTCAAATTCAAAAGAAAAACAACCATATTTCGTTATTTTCGATCATTTAAATATTTCTTAACTCCAATATATATATATACAATTTTCTTGTTTATAAATTAATTTTAATGTCTTTTTTTAATTAAAATTCTTGAAATATTAAATTGAAATAAGTTTCTTAAAATATGTTCTAATGAGATAATTTTAGAACTAGAAAAAATAATATTTCAAGACGAGAAGGATTTCTGGAATAGACCTTAAAAATAAATTAGCTATAATTAGTGCCACTTGAATTAAAATTGCATATTTACATATCGATATTTGCTTTTTAATTATCTTTGAGAAATGATTGGACAATGTACTTATTTTATAAATTAAAATGGTTTCGGGAGTTGAAGTGAACTAACTAAAATTAAAATAGTCCATTACTTCAATCGATTAAAAATTCAATTGAGAATTTGAACTTGCTATTCTTGCAACTAAATTATGGGAGCGAGTAGCTCAAATTTATTCTCTTCATAAGATGGTTTAAGCATTTTCATATTCACTTATATTATTTTAATTTAAAGTAATATGTATCGCCAAATAGCTTTAATGCCTTTGTAAGATTGAAAAATATACGCTATTTTTATTTTAAATACATTGAAATCAATCACTTCTATACTAATTTATTTAAATAAATAGTTGAACAAGATCATGTGAGCGAGGATTTAAACAACCAAGATGAAGAGTTAAGTAATGGTTAGACCTCCAGAAACTTATTATAACCTGTTACAATTATAGAGGCCTCCCAAGAAACTTAAAAGGATAAATATTATAAAGTCGCCTAACCCCAAATTGAAAATTAAGAATTACCTTTAAACGGCGCCACCAACACTGACCTTATTCCTTAATAAAGCTAAAATGCACAATAATAATAATTAAGGGAATTAAAGTGCCCCCGGCATAAATAAGATAGGTCGTGACGTCAATGATATTGCTGTGACGCACTTATCTGACGCACACAAACCTACCAGCCGAATAGGGATATTAATCACGTGGCACCTACCTCACATTCTAAGCAGAAGCCCCCTGCAGACCATCCAAAAAAAACCTAAAAGGAGAAAAAAAATCCGGTAGCTTCGGACCGAGAGCAAGTCGCTGCTCCGTAGCGTCTGGCTTCGCTGTCCAGCTGCATGACTGAGTGTTTGCCCATAGATCTCGTCCCTCCACGCCTAAAAGGATTAGGAGGGTGAGTGGGAACCACTCACCTTTTATTATCTCTCCAGTGAGCAGCTCAACCACCTTCCCCAGGGCTTCGGCTGCCATTATCCCTTGCCTCTTTTAAGTACTCGCCCACCAGGCTATGGATTATCAAGCCAGAAAGCCTTCAGGGAAAGGGCGACCGGTGCCTAGTGCCGATCGTGTGCGTCCTGAATTTTTACTTTCTAATTTAATATTAAAAAATGCAAAATAATTTCTTCAAGTTTCAAGAAGCTCCATTTTTTTCGACAGTGCTTCTTAAAATGTTATCATTCTAAATCCAAAAACTTAATTATATCATTATAAAAATGTTTCTATAAGCTAAATGTAAATTCTAAAAATGATTTAAAGTGACTTATATATTTCTCATTCAAGAAATGAGTTTATTAAATGATTATTTAACCATTCGATTCATCTTTTGAAGAACTTAATATCATAGCAAAATATGTGTGGAATCGCTCAGTCAAAATTTATATGCAACATTTTATGATAGCATAATATCTCGCAGCAGAGATGAGTTATAAAATGAATAAAGATGGACTCTCGTTCTAATTTTTATTTGTTTTTGAACAAGCTGCTGATGGGGTTAATCATCCTTTTGTAAACCCCCATTAAATTGCAGCCATTTTTTATTATTTAATAAATCATTAATTTTAATATAGTTTTCATAACAATGAAAAAATTTAATTATTCTCCAATGATTTATAATTCTTCCATTATTTTGGGTCTTTGATTTTAAAAGACCTCTCGCCCATACTTAACTACGAAAAAGTAAAGATGGAGAATTTCTTCTATGAAATGCTAACTGCCACTGTATCCCATGACATGAGGACTCCCCTTAATGCGATCAAAATATTTTATTATCTTATGCGATGTTAGGTCTTTTAAATAGTCTGGAACTATTCCTTGCCAATTAGAAGGAAGCGCTGCATTTAGTTTCTATCGTAAAAAATTCGGCATAATTTTTAGGCTTTCTAGTTAATGATCTGTTGGACTTTTTCTTAATAAAGAACGGCAAATTCAATAAGAATCAAAGCTGGGTCGATTTCAGAACATCCATCACTCAAATAATTGACATGTTTAAGATTATTAGTGAAATTTAATTAGGGGATCATTTTTAAAAATATTAATTGTAATGAATTCTAGACTCCTAGGGTATCTATTTGTATTTTTATCAAGCAATTTATATTATATAAAATAGTTGAACTTGATACAAAAATTATCAATAAATTATACAAAGAAGACTTAAATTAAAGTGCCATTGCATAGGAAAAATAATTGAATTTAATTTAAGATTTTAATTAACATAATTAAAATTATGTAGCAATGCTTAGACTCTAATCAAAATCTGTATGTATTTTTATACAAAAATAAACAATTTCCTATTTAATACAGCAAATCGACCTATAGTACTTTTCATTTTATCAATTGTTAAATTATGATATAAAACTTAAGCTCATATTTTTAAACTTGTGAAAAGGGACTTGAAATGCTTTTAGAAATGAATGAGTCAGAGATTCCTCAAAGCATTTTCATAGATTCGCAAAGAATAAAATAAGTTATCTCTTTTATTATCTTGAACTTGCTCTCAAACGCGCTCAAGTTTACTTTCAAAGGCCATTTAAAACTAGTTATTAAAAAGTTTAAGTAGATAAAAAAATCATGGGGCATAATTAAAACACATGTGTTACTCACTAAAGCACTGTTCTGCAATTTTCGGCAAATTAAGGTCACTCTTAAGACCATGACGAGATCATTCTTAATTACTACACTTTTACGGAGCAGAAAAAGTGAAGAGAAAAAGATGACCCTGAGTACTCTCATTTTAAGATTAATAATTTTATACACATAATTATATATTTGATCTTTTATCCTTATTTTAATTGAAGAATAAAAAGAGCTTAAGACAACTATTCCGTTTTTTCTTCTCTAATCCTTAAAAATGATAGAATAAAAAAATCGTATGTATATTAAAGCAAAGGTTTTTTTTTAAAAAAATTAGTTATTAAATATGTGCACACCTCATAGCAATTAGTAGTTGCAGTTGAAGATACAGGAGTTGGAATAAAATCAGAAGATAGAGATAAGCTCTTCAGAATATTTGGAAAGCTAGAGTCTACTTCTAAGATTAATAAAAATGGCATTGGACTTGGATTAAGCATCTGCAAATCCATAGTTGAAATATTTTAAGGGAGAATAAACAAAAGTAATATTTAGATTAAATTGAATCGGACTGGATTTAAATTACTCAGAAGGGACAAGAATAGTTTTCACAATAAGAGCATTTTCTGACGAGAAAATTTTACATGCAGTAACGTCTTAAGATTCAAAAGCAATTAGGACGCTAAGTATTATTAATTGAATAAATAAGGTCAGAGAAAACTGCAAGTAGCCCTCCATGGAATCGACAATCTACTGAGCTTTACCAATAGCTCAATATGGATTTTGAGCGAATTGAGTTCACATCCTTATCTTCTAAATATTTTTTAATCAATACTATCTTATATATTTTGCACAATTCTCCTAATCGATAATTAGAAAAAGAATTTGTATAGCCTATGCGAGAGTTGGAGAATTTTTTCGTCAACCGAAGCAGTCAGTAATTGTAGATTAATAATCTAAGGCGAACTTTATCACAAACTGAAGCCCAAGCTGGAGGCATCTAAAGATCTCGTCTTAGGAAATAATTATCTAAATAAATTAATCTCTAATTATATCTCACTAATTCTATAATAAGGTAATAGCTTTAACTTATAGATTAAAAAATATAATCAAAAATTGGCAAATAAAATTGATATTTCTTTTATTATATTTAGAAATTTAATGATCTTAGCAAATTTAGCCTGGGCTAAATGAGCATAATAGAATCCTAAGAAGACAGTGACCTTCACAATATATAGTTGAATACTTCAAAACCTGAATTCAATCATGATTATATTAAGATTAAGAAATTATTTAAGATGACTTGCTCACAAACGATGGATAGTTTTAGATTGGATTTTTTGAAAATTCTATCGACTCTTCCTACTTAGTTGATGAGTGTATTTTTTTTAAATATAATTTGCCAAATTGTGTGACTGTAATACAAGGAAGAAGATTTTAATAGTGGATGATAGCTGTTTCAACTTGATTACATTAGAGAGTATTCTGAAGTACTCTTTTGGACTTGAGACTGAGAAAGCTCAGAATGGGCAGGAAGCTTTTGAAATGGTAAAGAGGAGGTTTCAGGAAATCACAAGTTGTGAGTGTTAACAAAGACAAGTGCGGCCTTTTTACGATATCATATTTATGGACTGCAGCAATAAATTTATATATAAGCATGCCCGTTTTAGATGGCTTCGAAGCAACTTCTCTAATTAGAAAGTTTTAAATAATTATTTTAGTTTGAGAATCAAAAACTCTGTAAAGAAAAGACGATGATCATAGGATTAACTGGCTACAGTAATTAAATTATGTATAGTAATGAGCAAGCATATTAATAGTGCATGGAAAGTGGAATGAACTCAATGATTACAAAGCCATCTACAATTATCATTTAGGGAGGAATAAGTTCAACTTTCTTTATTATGTAAAATTAGAGTATCATAATTAGACAAAAATTAACTTTAAAATTTTCGAATTTCAGATATTTATCTTTTAATAATATATCCTAGGACAAAATTTGAGATTGCAGATTTTATTATTTTGCTCAAATCTAGCATTAAATATCCTTTTAATAAAAAATATTATATTTTGATGTTCAATTTTTCCCTGCTTATAGCTTAACCTTGTTAGATTGCGGGCTAAATAAAAAATTGCATGCTTTATTAAACAAGTTTTAATTAAATTTTTCGTTTGCCTAAAATTTATTCGTAAAGTTTAGCTTTTTAAAAATATTTAAGTGCTTCCAATAAAATGGCTTTCCTTACAATCTAATCTTCCTATCACGAGTAATTCATATGTTTTTAAGGTTTGCTTCATATATAAATTAAATCTTTTCGAATAAAAATGAACAGATCCCAACAGAATATGAAAAATGCAATTGTTCCAAAAAATAGAGTTTTATATTTTAAAATTTTAAAAACCCTTTTTCCAAATTTTTCCAATCCTTTGGGTCTTAAATTTTTTGGGCTTTTTTTAACAATTAATGATTTTAGAAATTTAAACTTTATGAATTAAAAATGTTTAATTATATCCACCTTATTTTATGAATTGAAGACATCACGGATGCTTTAACTTATTTTATTAGTTTAAACTAAGAGTGGCTTAATTTGATATCTCATCTAAAACTAGGAAAAAAGTATAATAAAATTAAACAAAAGTTAGAAACTAACAAACCCAATTCTAATTGTTTGGGGCTTGGAAAAAATTTTAAATTTTTTCCCTTTTAAATCTCTTTTTTAATTGTGTAAAATTTAAAAAATTTTTAACATTAATTTTAAAGATGCATTTTTACTCTTTAATCATCAATATTAATTAGAAAGAAATATCTATTTTTTAATTCTGGACTGCAAAATAAAAACCTAGATTTTATATATTATTCTTTTGTTATATGTTTTTTTTTTTAAATTATAGGGAAGATATGAATAGATGATCAAGAAATCATTAGACAAAATACAAAAGAGATTAATATTACTTCTTTAGCTGACAATAAATTAAGTTTTTAAAATTTAAAAAAATTTAAAATTTAAGAAAATGGTGTTTCATTCACGAACTGAGAAACGTTGACTGCGCCTTGAACTCTAATTCACATTTCAGTATTATTGATGATATCAAAATGTCAGTTTAGCTTCTTGCTCCAATCATAGTTGAAGGTAAGATTATATTCCTTATAAATTCGAGAATAGAGACAATAAGAATAGCAAAGTTTTCCAATTAAAATTGCAAATTCAGAGTGAAATAGAGCCTTCAAATCAACAATTAAATTAGCAATAGACTCAGTAGAACTATAAAAAGATAGCTTACTAAAGGCAATGACAACTAATTTTCGCTAAATCTTGTCTGTTTTCTTTCTCATTTGTAAATACCTTGTATTTCTGAAATAAATTTCGATGTCATCTATTCATATCTTCCCTATATTAAGATTATATTCTCCATCACATAACTTATACAAAAAAATTTTTCAAAATTTTGTTTAAAAATTTAAAAAAATTTTGAAAAAATAATTTTTTTTTTAATTAAACTTTTTTTAATTTTTAAATAATTTAAAATTTTTACTCAATTTTTTAAAATTAAAAAATTTTAAAGCAAAAGTTTTTTTAGCTCTTTAAAAAAAATTAATAAGGGGAAAGTTATTAAACTTCAATTTATTTGTCCTTTAGTTTTTTTCTCGTGAAACCATATTATCATTATAGTCAGTGTCTTTGAATAAAAACAATTGAGAGAGAGAGAGAGAGAGATAGATTAAGATTGGAGTGAGACTAAGCTAATCATAATGACCGAAGTAAAAATTGTTGATTATATACAGAGAAAATTGTTAAATCATTATTTTACTCTGCAGCCTCTCTATATTACATCTTACATAAATGCTTCTCCAATGGATGCTTGATATTAATTCAAAAGGAGACTTTGCTTAAGTCATAATTTTACTTTTAAACTGCATTTAACTATGAAAGTTCCCCATCATTGAAAAAGAGCCAAATCTTATCACAAAAGTCTGAAATATTGCTCTAAACTGAGAAAATTAGAAGTCTTGAAGATAAGTTTTTAAGCTCCATTCAAACATGCAATCAATCAAAACATATTCTTTATGCTAATGGTAGTTTCTTACGTCTTAAGAACATTAAAGATTTAAATCGGAAATTTTAAATTTAAAACAAAGATTATTAAAAAAATAAAAAGGAGATTGAAAAAAGGTGACAGTTGAAATCGCAAGGGTTTACCCCTGATTTTCAACTTCTTCTTTAATTTTTCTAAAAATTTAAAAAGAGTTTCTTCATTAATCTCGGGCTCAGGGAATTCTCAGCAGCGAAAAAATTTATGTTAGCCCGTGATCTCAAATTTCCCAATATCAGTTTTTAGCAAAATTGTGTCACAAATAACTCTATACTGAGCGCACCCAGACAAAAAATTGAAAAGGGTAAAAAGTTTTTTGAAAATTTTTGGTAATCGAATGGGGTTTAATTTAAATAAATTTTTAAATTTGAAAACACTTCAACTGTCATGATTTATTTTCCCTTTTAATTTTAAAATCAATTTAATTCTATTTTTTAATTTTAAAATTTCGGGTTTTAATAAATTTTAAAAATATTTTTCTTCACTCCTCTTATAAAAATATATAATATTGTAAGAATCAGGGGTGAAGTTTAAAATTTTTGGAAAAATTTAAAATTTAATTTAAACAAACACTGGGAAAATCTTCTCCCATTTTGCAGGATAATATAACCCGTGCCCCGAATTAAATTTTTATCAGATCGACGAAACTGCTTTCTCTACTCCGATTGCCTTGGCGGGTAAAATTACGACTCGGCTTTGGTTTGAATTATACTTTATGCAGATTTAAAAAATACGACCGTGCGAAAAATATATGAATAGGTTGCCACTAGGGAAAGCGGGACGATGGCCAAAAGCAAATTGTGGGCATTTTAAATTTTAAAAATCTCCGCTCTGTTTTTATGCTGACCACTGTTCAAAAAGAAAACCCAACCTGAAGTCTAAGCCATTTCTTTTATCTGAAACACCCACAGCTTGCTGACATCGCTTGCAGAAAATTTTTTTTAGAGCACCTTCCCGGGCCCCAACTGAGACTAGAAATTTTTTTCTGTAGAGTTAGGGCGCAAATCAATCTTACTTTCTAGTAAATTTCGTGAGCGCAGCTGCAGCTTCACAAATGAGAAGAGCTGTTTCCCATAGGATTTTACCAGGGGGGAGTACTCTGCGGTTTTAAAAAGGGAAATAAAAACTTTTAATCGCATTGGCTGTTTCCCAAATTTCCCCCTGAAAAAGCGATTTTAATGGGCTGCATTGTCCATAAGTTTGAACGATTTCTTGTTTCCCAAAAAACTCTTTTTGTCACTGCGAATGCTCTTTCAGAGTTCTTGTAGATGAAATTTCAAAGAGGGAAACGCATTTTAATTTCTCCTTTTTATGATCTAGTGCTCCTATTTTGTTTGGCTGATAGCAGCAATGAAGCCCCAGAAAGAACTACTGCTACTTGTACTCACTCTTTCGTATTGAGGCCCCCATCTTTTATGCCCTGCTCACCCAAAAATCGGCCCGTTAAAACTTTAGCTGCTCGATAGATCTGTAGAAAATTTTTGGAAATTTGTCATCTTGCTCTTTGACCT